>JASANB010004676.1:0-29771 GCA_030248155.1 Sabatieria punctata | reverse complement strand
GGTAGACCTATTTCCTCAAAGAATTTTAATTTGTAGTCTTAGTTTGTAGTTAAAAATTTTCGCGAAAATAATTTGTAGTCTTAGTTTGTAGTTGTCAAATTCAGGTTAAAAAAATATGTAGTCTTGGTTTGTAGTCAATTTGTAGTTAGGTTAACAAACGTCAGAAATTCGATTTTACTGCAAATTTTTGCCAGTTGAACAATCAGTCATAGAAATGCTTTACAAAATTAATAACGGGAAGCTTGTTATTTGTTTTTTCTGTGAAAAAATCGCCATTTCTAATAGATATTTCTGGAACTTAAAAACCCAAATGCAAAATGGGCAAGATTGATTGATAGTCAGTTAAAACCTTATGGTGGGTTAATGTACTTGCTACAGTGTGAATTTGCAACCGATGATTTCATTGGAATCCCACAGTTTTATAAAGAAATTTTAGATGCTAGGACGGTGGCTCGAAATGTCATCGCAACTCCTCATCAGCGCAGTGTTCTCTCCATGAAGGTGAATAACAACGAATTTTTACGTATAGCTGGGGTGCCATTTTATAATGATGAATTAAGTAGAAAACATGCAGACGAAATTGGCTGCTTCCTTGACAACCAAGGTGATTTTCTGCCATACCGTTATTTTACTGCCACATATGAGCTAGACTTGAAGAAATACACATGGTTAAATCATCTGCAAGTAATCTCAGCTTTGAAAGCTTACTGGCGTACCCCAATGGCTGTTCAAGAAAAAACAGGCAGAATCCAACGACAGAGCTACCAGTTACTGGACATGAATAGAGACGTCTGTAATGCACGGCACTTCAAAACTGCTCTGTGCAGCCCACCACACAGTTTCAGCCCAACCGGGCAAGAAAAATGGAGCCGAAAATTTCCAGATCTAACTTATGCTGACTGGTTAAGGATTTGGCCATCACCACAACGATTATCTGATGAAGTTAAGCTTCGAGCTTTTCAGTTTAAAGTTATGCATCAAATACTTGTCACAGGCAAACTATTGCATAGGTATAGAATTGAACAAAATTCTTCATGTTATTATTGTGGTTCAGATATGGATGATATCTCCCACGTCCTTTTGGAATGCCCAATCGTTTCTCAGATATGGATTCAAATGGCACAGAGGTTTCAGCAGATAGAACAAGCTGAGACAGACATTAGTCCTGCTGCAATTTTGCTAGGTCACTCCAAGAAGCCAAACACTCAAAAATGGATGCGATTTGCCTTAATTCTCAAATACATACTGTACGCTTGTAGAAGTACGAAAAGCGTTCTTTCAATTGAATCTCTTTTTATCAGACTTACCGCAAAACTTAGTATTGCTAAATATGCTTTTGACCAGAAGCAAGATAATAACATAAGAAATGTTAGACAAGAGCCATACGAATTCGAAAATTGGACGAACAGATAGTGTTGCTTCAGTTATTTCAGTTTAAAATGCCCCACCCTATCGTAACTTGTGTGTTAATTGTTTGTTGTACTGTGTGCGTCCCAAAAATTTCGAACTTTGTATACTAATAATGCTAATATTAACAATAAAATTTCATAAAAAAAAGATATTTCTGGAAACAAACAAACGAAATTCAATGTTTAATATAATTCCAATGCTGAATATGGTATTTTTTATTTAATTTCAATGGTAATTTTTTTAAATTTGAATGAGATATTTTTTAAAAACTAAGACAAGAAAAAACACGAATGAATGTGCAAAAGTCAATGATGTGGTCACCTTTCTTTGAAAATTTATAGGGGTAAAAAGCGGGGAAATTGGGAAACGATCTTTCTAACACTTTACATAAAAAATAGCTTCGTTCTTCTTGGTATTGGGTAAGCTTATCATAAGCTCAAGATAGCCCAAAGGCCGATTGAGGACTCAGTTTATTTAAAATTACATTAAAAAACCGGAAAATTTCCAAGAAGCATGACTACTATTTGACTACAAATTCGCAAATTATGAAAAAGTAGTTTGTCGTCAATTTGTAGTCAGCCAAAATAATATGTAGCCTTAGTTAATTTGTAGTCTTGATGACGTCATAATCGCCGAAAATATGTAGTTTGTAGTACTACGAATTAGGTCTAGGTACGGGTTCGGTATACCCAATCAACGGTAGGTAAAACCTTTAGGTCTGCTTTCCAAGTTTCGTGACTGCACTTATGTAAGCAGTGGCTCCAGCAGAAATGTAGTCTACAGCACCCACAGTGTCTCTGTTCGCTTGATTCGCAGGAGCACAAAACTCAGACACATCATCTTACTCAATACAAGTCTCTGTATGTATCACGGTGCTATGCAACTGACGTTACTGCCTGTCTTTTGTTGTGTACTGTAGGACAGTGGGTGTTACTGTTTTAACTTTGCAAAAGAACACAGGACAGAAGAGCTAAATGACAAGAGTTAAAAGATCAGCACAGTCAGCAGGCCCAAAAACACGCCCACTTCCGCCTTGTTGGCCGCGTTGCATAGATCGCCTTTGCAGCAGCAGTGCGTGCCCTGAAGCTTCTCTCCGTGCCTGGCATTTTCGAAGCTGTAATCATGGCATCCCTCACTGTCGCACTTGAATACATCGCCGCAAAACCAACCCCAGCCGTCACTCGACGTTCGAGTAGTTTGGCCACCAAATACCACCCGACTGACTTTGAACTTTCTGACAGAACTCGCCCTAGCACTCCTTTTCCCCTTCCTTGTACACGGCCCCGATGTAACACTTGACCGCCATGGCTCCACCCGCCAGCATCAACAACAACACACACTCGCGACCTCCCCCCCAGCATACTGGTATCAGAGCAACACAAACAATCGCTTGACACTGGCTGCATCACTCTTATATACGCAGACTGGAATGCGCGATTTTTAGTTGCAGTTTACATACACAATGGGTTTGTTTCCTTGCACTATGCTCTACAAAGTAACGGGTACTGTATTATGAAACAATATCGGAAATACTGTTGTTTGGGCTTGCTGGCCCCTACTGGTTATCGACTGATTAATTGGTCAGTTCAGTCAAACCCTTCCTTGTCACTTTTCTGTTCTGTCTTGTGTTCTTGAGCTGCAAGCGAATAATAGATTTTTTGACCTTCTCTAAGATTTGTTTAGCCTATTTGATGTGTCTGTGTTGTGTTGTGCTAGTGCCGCAGAGCCCAAAACTCTCACCAGTCATGCCCAAAAGAGGCGGAAGGGAAGGGAGATTTGGAAGAG
This sequence comes from Sabatieria punctata, assembly GCA_030248155.1. Taxonomy (NCBI): domain Eukaryota; kingdom Metazoa; phylum Nematoda; class Chromadorea; order Araeolaimida; family Comesomatidae; genus Sabatieria; species Sabatieria punctata. The sequence continues at coordinate 26,576 of JASANB010004676.1, read as the reverse complement.
GCAAGTACTGCCACAGACAGTGAGAAACCACGCAAAAATGACACCAACTCGGGCAGATGGAAGCCGCCCTGGCCGCAAGTCTACCGCAAAGGACAGTGCGTTCGTGTCAGGAGAAGTCATACTCCAAAGCGACAGTGGCCCTGGTCCAAGAAGTGCTATACGGTGATAGCAGTGCTGGGAAGATTCAAAACAGACTTTCAGATGGTCAACTGTGGAATGCCAGGAAAATGCAGGCAGCCCGGGATTACCCACCCTCTAACAAGGAAAGGGGTGGTTGATGTGTCTGGGCATACGTAAAATGCTGTGTCAGTCAGTTGACCGTCCCTCTCTGTGTTTGTGTTGTGCTAGTGTGCGGTCGGTTGGACTGTTTAGTAGTGCGTGTGTGTTTGTGTTATGGTTTAGGTTTACTTGAAGAGTAAACAAACTGTTGCTGCTCCGACAACTGCACCGCAGACAGCCGGTTGGACAGAGTTGGTAATCGGAAGAGCAACACCAACGTTAAAACACAAGTGTTGCAGGTGTTCAAGGTGGGCACGAAGGAGAACGGAAGTGGGCGGGGCTTTGGCTTGGCGGCGGTGTTGTTCACTCTAGTGGTCATCCACTGATCTCTTCTCTGATTGGTCCGTTGTTGTCTGTTTAAAAGGTTCTTATTTCTTTTCTGCTGCTTTGTAAAGTAAAATGGCTTTCTAAAGTTTGGCTTGCGTTTCACTAAACTGCAAAACACAAGATACAGTAGTAAACAGTGCTATGCTACCAAAAATAAGAAAAGTAACATGCAGTAGGTATCTTTGACTTGAGCGTACATGTACATGCAGACAAATGATCGTCATAGGCGGCAGTCATTACCAAATTATCAAAAAAAATTGCTGCACTGCTAGTCTATTCCCTCGCTCGCTGCCTTGCTAGCTACATCGATTTGTGCTCACTTTTTTAGCAGACTTGTTTTCGTTTCCAGCCAGCGCTCTCTTTAATTGGCAGCAGACACACTAATGTGGTGCGCTCAAAAAATGTTCTCGAAAATGCTGAGAAAGTAGAATCATGCGCTGGTGTTTGCTCATCTCCTCTGCTCTGTTGTTGACTAATTCGCGAAAGGTTTCGCTTGAACGACAGGTAGTTGAATAGTTTCCTTAATTATTCACTAATTTGAGGTTAAAACACGAGATAGATATTACGTATTCATCCCCTAAGACTAAGCCATAAACTACAAATATCTTTTGACAAGAATTTTGTACCCTTCTGGACTCAGACCTCTTCAGGATTTGCAATTCTCCACTAAAGTGCAAAACTATGTCTTCAAACACAAATTAGGAAAACGCTCAAAACTTGAAGCACTAAACCATGTATCAGAATTTCACTGCAAAACCATTTTTGCCTTTGTTCACTAACTTTTTATTAACAATTATTATCTATTATCTTTCTGCTTAAAATACGTTTTAGGTCTCCAAACGGACAAGCAACCCCGACGTTTACTCCTTGCATGTGACGACAACTCATGTGATTTCCCGATTTGCCACCACATTGATCACGAGTCGTCTGTCAAATGCCTACACTCAAGCAAAGGAAGCAGTTTTCACGGCTCATTTGCCGGAGGCTGCGTTCATCAGCAATTTCTCCATGTAATCGATTTCTACCTGCGTCATAGATTAATTAGAGCTTATCATTCTCCAGGGAAATTGATGATCGAGTTATCGTTGGCAAGGTGAAGGAAAAAGCGGTGGCTAAAAGCATTTATGCAGCTGCAAAGAGCAGGGGACAATCGGCTGGACATGTTTTTCAAGCGTAGGGGACCGACCGACCGACCGACCGACCGACCGACCGACCGACCGACCGACCGACCGACCGACCGACCGACCGACCGACCGACCGACCGACCGACCGACCGACCAGCTGAGTATCTTTTAGGCCGCGGCAAACCAACGTTTTCCACATCACAGTCAATGTAGCTGCCAAAACAAAGCTCACTTTCAACCTAACTTACCAAGAAATGTTAACCAGGGTCCACGGAGTCTACAAACACATAACAAATATCCAACCAGGTCAAGTTGTGCGTGACTTGAAAGTGGATGTGGTTATCACTGAAACAAGACAAATCAACTTTATTCGAGTTCCTGCGTTCGGTCAAAAAGTCGGACAGAAAACAAATCAGGCACTGAAAAGTCAGAAGGAGACTTCAGATGTGAAGATCCAAAAAATTCTTACTGCCAAACTTTCACATGTACATGTGAGGTTTCATCCCAGCCCCAGCAAACAAGAAAAGGGTTTGAATGGACAACTTGTTGTGTTGTATGATGTTGAGAGGGACAGCAGTGGGGGTGATGTTCAGGTGAGAATATTTGTGTTCTTCTTTTCAAGGGTCATTACCATCTTTTCAGGTAGTAAATGGTTATTTTGTGCATTTCTTTGCCCCATCACATCTGTTGCCCTCAACGAAACATGTGATTTTTGTGATTGACAATTCAGGATCTATGACTGGACGAAAACTTCAACAGACTAAGGTTGGTTCAGAGAGCTGCAAATGCAACTGAAGTGACTGAATTCTAGGAAGCTATGGAAGTAATTATAAATGATCTTCAAACAAATGATCAATTCAACATCATAACGTTTTCTGATGAAGCGCATTTGTGGAAGGGAAGTTCACGGAGTGCAACCGATCAAAGCAAAATGGAAGCCAACTCTTTTGTGAAGCGAATGAATGCAGATGGAGGTGAGTATCTCATTTTATCTTTTAATTTTTGGTCTAAACGAATTCTGAATTAAGGAACCAACATGAACCTAGCCTTGCTAACAGCGCTAGCAGAGCTGGAAGATGAAAAGGAACTCAGACCGGTCATTGTTCTACTGACTGATGGCATGCCCACCGTTGGAGTCACAAGCCACTGGGAGATTCTACAAAATGCCAAAGAATCAAACCCAGACGTCAAGGTTACCATCCACTCCATTGCCTTTGGTAGCCAGGCTGACTATAATTTGCTCAAACGTCTGTCATCGCAGCACAGTGGTATTGCGCGAAAAATCTATGAGGATTCCGATTCTGCCCTGCAGCTGGAGGGATTTTACCTGGAAATATCCAAGTTGCTGCTTACAGATGTCAAGATCAAGTATCTTGATGAACGGGTGGAACCAGGTAGGACTGGCAATTGAGATGATGATGATGATGATGATGATGATGATGATGATGATGATGATGATGACGACGACGACGACGACGATGACGACGACGACGACGACGACGATGACGACGACGACGACGACAACGACGATGATGACGATGACAATGATGACGATGACGATGACGATGACAACGATGATGATGATGATGATGATGATGATGATGATGATGATGATGATGATGATGATGATGATGATGATGATGATGATGATGATGATGATGATGATGATGACAATAACAATGACAATGATGACAATGCCAAATTTCAGACTCAATTGTGCAGGAGGAGCAGCACAGCTACTATGAAGGTGGTGAAATCATAGTTTTGGGGAGAATGAAGGACCATGATGGAATAGAGACTTTGACAGCTGACATTTACGGCATTGGGGCTGAAGGAGGAAAGCACTACACAGTGAGTGTTTGTCTTCTTTAGTTAATAAGACAACGGTTTGATTTAAGGCTCACAGTCATTCTCTTTGCTACTCGAACCAGTACGTCACTGAAGATTGCACAAACATGCAACTTCCTCCTAACCTTGCGACTCCATTGTCAGAAAACACTTTGGGCGGCTTTGTCGAACGCATGTGGGCCTACAAGAGCATCAAAAAATTCTTGCGACAGTCAAAAGACCTATCAGATCATAACAGAATTTCCAGAATAAAAAACAAAGCATTGGATTTGAGTCTAAAAGTAAGTAATGTGAATCCCTGGATTCAATGGATTCAAGGTAGGTAATAACATCTAGAAACCTGCAATCAATATCATATCAAAAACTGTTGTTTACATAAAAAGTCACCCCGTTGTTGTTGTTGTTGTTGTTGTTGTAACTTTTTGTCCTTTCGGACTAGGAGTAGCCAACTGCTATAGAGCAGGAAGAGACACAAGGTCCGGCAGCCTCCTTAACAACAACCCTCTCCTTTGCTGTTGGTGTGTGCTGAAGTAGTGATGTAAAAATTAATTTAATTGTGAAGAAGAGATTCTCATAAAAAGTAGGAAGAGATTCTCATAAAAAAGATCAAAAGCTTAGTACAGCGTGGGTATGTTTGTCTGGCTTGTCAAGGGGCTAGTTAAGGTGTTTGTCTGGCATCGGCGTGTAGCATAGTGGTTAGTGCATTGGACCGGAAATCCAAAGGTGCTGGGTTCGATTCCCAGCTACGCTCTTGCACATGCCTAACTTTTTCACCTTACTTTCTATATAGTGATACTGAAATGCACAAACTGTAAATTCTCCCCCACGAATTCATCCCGTCAATTTCATTTTTATTTTTGATTTACTACCAAGCAGCTCCAATTTTACTAATTTTTGTTTTACTAATACCACTTTTTTACAACGATTTTACATAAAATTTATTTATTTCAATTGAAATTAAAAACTGACTCCATAATTTAATTGTAGTTTACTGTTTCCCAGCAAGTTAATAACAAATAGCAAGTTAATTTATTTTTGGGCGAAATCGGCTAGCAAATAGCAAATTCCTAGCAAGTTAATTTTGGGCGCCTAGCAAATAAATAGCTAGTTTATTTCAGATTGAGGGAGCGAGAAATTTGCTAGGAATTTGCTAGCAATTTACTAGGAATTTACTAGCTTCAGACATATTCATACATTATCCCTATCTTTCACAGCTTGGCCTGGAACCATAATGTGCTGCCAGGTTGGTCAAGGACCCAAGGTTGGTTACGCTACGCATATACTGTAGCTAAAGTAGGGCTAATAGCCAAGTACGTATGGACGAAAGTCAGTCTCTAAGCTGACAGTAGATTCGGCAAATAGAAAACTGAAATGAATGTGAATGTGTTCATGTTAGGCATAAACTTATGTAGAGTTCATGGTGCTTCTCTTTCTCCTGTTGCTTGTTCAGCTTGTTGAAACTGAGATACAATGTATGTATACTTTTTTCATTTTAAACGGTACTGGGGTTTTCCCTTACAAGACAAACAAGAAAAAGCCCAAATGGGTCACTTTTGACGCCCTTTTGAAAACCATGATCCTATAATAACTACGGCCATCTTATAATCGGAAAATCTTTTGAAAAAAGCAGGCATCATTTGGTTGAGCGAAAAATTTGCAGCAAATTCTAGCAAATTGATAGCAAATAGATAGCAAATTGATAGCAAATAGCAAGTTAATAACAAATTAAATTTGAAATTGCACTGTCTAGCAAGTAAATAGCTAGTAAATAAAATTCCTGACAGTTACAAGCAAGTTAATAGCAAGTTAATTAGAAAGTTAATTAACTGGGAAACAGTATTGTAGTTGAATTGAAATTCAAATCCCATTATTTTACATCACTCCAATGAAGATGTAATGTTCTGTTCTGTTTTCAGTACCACTTCGTAACTGAGCTAACATCAATGGTTGTCACCGACACGCTACTCAGTGATGCATCCGATTATGAATACCGAGAAACTATTCCATTCTCTCGAGCTCAACCTACCGGCGGCTTATATGGCAGTCGCGGTAGAGGCGCTCCTACCAATTACGTGCAGAATTATGCACTAGCTGACAAAACAAATCTTATTCGCTCAAGCAGTTGCGTTCTACTGAGTAATTTCTTGACTATTATTTTATTGACTTGCTTCATAGTATTACTGTGAACTGTTTTACAAGTGTTTTCACATAGCTGCTTATCGCTTGGCCATTTGTTCATAAGCTTCATGGTTGCAGTAAAGAAGTGATAAGAATTTTGGTACAGCATACAAGTATAGAGCAACTTTTGCTCAACAGCATGTAAAGGCAAGGCATATTTTGATTGTAACGTTGAGCAAGCTGTGGAGTGTTTATGCAATATGCAGAGGGCTCACTCTATCTGTGACAGTTAGCAAAAGGCTAACTCTGGTCACAGCAGTCTGTGGAGGAAAAGAATCACTTTCCTAACAGGTTTTAACGGTTTCAATGAAACCAGAACAAAGGATTACTAACTGCCATCCTAACACCAGGGAAAGCAAACCAGGTCACTGTTTGTTTTCCCAGAAGGTTAGTAACTTGTTACTGCAAAAGAAATCATTGTTGTTATGTTTAGGTTAAATTGTTGACTTCATACATGAAGGGGGTCTTCTGTCATAGGATTAGGCCAGACCCCCCGGATAGGGGACCTCCCGCGAGCCGATTTCTCTGGCAATAGAATTTGGGTTCAGACCTCCAACCCCCCTCCGCCTTCGACCATACATGGACCGGGGGTGTCTGGGGATATACCCCTCCCCCTCGCCGGCCCAATTCAGTTGCATTGGTCGACCATGAGCTCATGGTTCGCTGGGCTAGAAATAATTCAAAAAGTTTAAGAAAGCACATTACCAAAGGGGCCCTAATAAACTACGACGTTCAAAGAGGGGTGAGGGGGTGGCTGGTTTAACGTCGGAAAACGTCGCAGGAGGGGTGGGTGGGGGTTGGCATCGAAAACGTCGACATCTTTTAATTGCCTAAGAAGCTTTGTCCGAAATTATATTACAAGGAAAACTAAACCCAATTCATGTTTCCAACTGCCATAATAGCAGTTCTCTGTCTAAAAGTTGTTTCGTTTGCTTCTACAGTAATAATGTACACGCTCTTGTGCCATTTTTTCAATGCGGGACACAGTACCGCGTTTAGTCGAGGGGGAAGGTGTCAGCCGAAAACGTTCTAGTTTTTAGGGGGTTGTGCTGAAAACGTCAAAAAACGTAAGGAGGTTGTGGTAGTGCAAAATTTTGAATTTTCGAACGGCCCAAACAGATTATCCTCAACTTGACATTACATTATATTCTTTAAAAGACAAGAAAAAACTCAAAAAAGCAATTTATATTTAAACGAGTCACACACTTAAAGCTAACCGATGAGAAATCACATAACAAGAATTAGCTTGCTCACTACTAAAGCGAATCTCAAATCCTAAAAAGCATATTATAAGTTTAAAACCACCATCATAACACAGCTGAACTTCTAGTGCAGTACAACAACAGAAGGCGCTACCCTTGACTTGGCCAAGGACTTAGCAACAGACCACCTCTTGAGTGACGGATCAAACTGCTCCACTGTGCTAACTTCTTCTTCGCCTTCCACACTGCCGCCGATAGCATAGATCTTGTTGTTGAATGTAGTCAAGGCCAAGTTAGCTCTAGGACTATTCATCGGAGGCAGAGTTTCCCATTTGTCCAAGTCAGGTATATACCGCTCGCAGTGACCAGTTAAACAGCTAAAGTTTGCATTCGATTGTGGTGCAAAAGCTAAATGTTTAACCTGGAACTGTCGTTAGTTTCTTTGGCCGACTGTGCTGCTAACTTTGTTTCAACGTCCGAGCAGATGAAGCCTCCGCAAACTACGATTGTGTTGTTGATAGTTGTAGCTGCAAAGTTGCGCCTACTCAATGTCATGTTAGCTGCTGGGGACCAAGAGTCTGTAGCTGGATTCCAAACGTCGATTGTATTCTCTGGTAGGCCGGTAGTCAAACTGCTTCCAACAGGACCAAATGGCACTAAAATGGATAAGCGGTATAGGAATTAGTTTAAACCATCTCCTGCTATCAATTTACTATCTCTTCTCTTTCAACCTTTACCATACATAGGTATGTCTCTCTTACTACTCCTCATCTCAACTCCTCTTACCTTCATTAATACTGTAAAACTTCTAATAATAAAATGCTGAGCTATTATTTTTTCGTGATTGGTTTTCGGGGCGCTAGTACTGGAGCGTGCGCGTTAATTATTTCAATGCTAGGTACATTGGTCATCTCTAGTGATGCAACCGGGAGCGGAACACCGGGATTCGGGAAAACCGGGATTACCGGGAAATGAGAATACCGGGAAAAACCTGGATTACCGGGAATATCGGGAAATCGATCAAAACGCATGCAGCATGATTAAACATAAATGTTTTCAACATCGGGTTAGCTACTGATAGCATTTCTAGTCGGTTTTCTCAAAGGTTTTTCTATCATAACGCGCTAAACTATAGTACTACAGTTGGTAGGTATACCTGAACCTGAACCTGAACCTGGGTATTAACCTGAAAATTGTGAACCTGAACTTGAACCTGAACCTACTTGAAAATAAAAGTACTTACCTGACACCTACTAGGTCGGTACCTACTATTCAGGTTTTTCTTGTCTTAAACTTCCTGGTGCAAGTAGCACGTATTGTCAACTTTTGAAATTGGTTAGATCAGATATTGCTTGACGCTCTACGGTTTTGTTCTTAAAAATGGTGTGCGTGAAGCGACTAATGCACCTTATCTTCTTTATCTGCACCTACAGTACGTGAAGGCGATTATAGGGAAAAGCCCCATCCGGAAATTGCCTTTATGAAAGCTTGTCTTCCTCTATACCTAAGCCTAAGCTTTAGTTTGTTTGTTGAACGTAAGCTTAAACGTCAGCTAGTAGAACCAAGAATCTGCAGAACTTATGTGAGCCTGACCCTTATAACTTAATGCCGGAACTTAGGGTTTGAAATGAACATTCGTGGAGTGCGTGGGGGTTTCCTACTAGTACAATGGCGATCGGTCCGTCATACCGCAAAAATTGTCTTGCGTTTTTCTCGTTTTGTCGAATTGTTGGTTTGTAAATTTCGATTGCTTTGAACATGGATCGTTTTCATATGAAATGGAACAGGAGCGCTATTGATTTAGCTCATATCCGAAAATTTATGTCTTTATTTGAAAGTACCTGAACCTGAACCTGACACCTGGGTACTTTTGAAAAATGTACCTGAACCTGAACCTGAAATTTGATTTTAGAGATACCTGAACCTGGACTTACCTGAAATTTGGTAGTATCTACCAACTGTACATAGCAGGGCTGTTTGTTTTTCGGAAAAAAACTCAAGCCGGTTTTTTTCCGGTTTTTTCCTGTTTTTTTTCCGGTTTTTTTCCAAAAGTTATTTTCTGAGATGACAGAAAAAAAATTTTAACAATCGCTTTTTATTGCAGAATTCAACGAAATAGCGTGAGTCTTATTACAAAATGCACTAATTTCATGTTTTAGAGTAGTCATTTGATTTTAAAACACCAAAAATACAATAATAAAAATTGCCTGAAAATGGTACCAATATTTTTTGCGAAAAACAGCTAAGTTATGCCATGGAAATGCTTGTAAGGGTTCTATTAACGTAAATTCAAAGCATTGGAAGCGAATTTAACCAGTTATTGTGCCTATTTCCTTTAAAAACTTACTTGAGTTTTTTCCGCATTTTAGTTTTTTTCCGAGCCCCTAGGAAAAAAACCGGTTTTTTTCCGGAAAAAAACGAAAAAGAACCGAGGAAGAAAACCGACCCAACAGCCCTGGTACATAGTATGTACACTGTGAGATCAAATTTATGTTGAATGGGTAGTGTGTTAGTTTGGCTTGGCAGTTACCAGGTAGCTCGATGTCAATTGGACCAAAAGAGTTGTGTAAGAATAACCAATCAATGAGTGGCTTTGCTCAATTGAAGGCCTTCATAAAGTTGGAAGCTTAGAACATAAAGTTTACGGCCTAAACCAATACAAAAATATTTGGAACAAAAGGAAAAGCTGCAAAACACGGCTGTTCGCTCAAATTGAACAAGTAGCAGTCATTTGAAAACTTATTCAAAGTTTTGCGTGCCGCTGGTACTGGCAAAAGAAAGTTGGGGGTACACAGTAGATGTCACTGAAATACATAGTATCTGCAAAAAACTGTCAATACTGCTATAAAATATATTTCCCGGTATTCCCGGTATTTCCCGGTATTAGAGAATGTGAACCGGGATTAGAAACTGGGAGTGAAAATACCGGGAATTCCCGGTTCTTCGGGAAATACCGGCATCCCGATTGCATCACTAGTCATCTCAAGTATCCACCTTTTTCTAAAAATACAGGGTATTTTGTCTTAAACACAAGCAATCTTAATATGAGTTTTAGTCTGACTAATGTTTGCAAGCTTAATCAAAGTAAATTGTCTCAAAGGAGCAGTATTCTACATTTGAAACACCTACAAAGCGTTGATAGTAGTGCGCGTGGGAGTGCTATTATTAGAAGGCGCTACTATTAGAGTGTGTGCTCTTATTAGAAGTTTTACGGCATATTCCTCCACCACCTCGCTTCCCCTCCTAACTTATCCTCTTCTAACCACTTCTACTCAAACCCCATCTACAATTGTACCTCCACACATCCACTTCCCACTTCATCATCCCATCCCCGGTTTTTCCTTCCCCAACTCCCTACTCTGCTTCATTCACCTCCCTCTGCTGCTTACCTTCTTCTTCATCTTCCCACTTCCAAACTCCAGTCCTACACCCTTTCTGACCCCTACCCATCTTGCTGAAACCACCATAAGTAAACTTACAAGCAACTCCGCCCATCACATAGAACTTTTCCCTCAGAGCCACTCCAACTGCTTGAAACTTGTTGTCAGGCATGGTGGCTACTTCCTGCCAGCCATTTTCGGTCCAAATATGGCAGAAAGGGAACCAAATAACCTTCATACAGGATTTTTCGGCGCAAGTTATGCCCGCTGGTGCTTTGCACTTGACAATCGTATCATTCACCACAGCAGCCACTATTGAGTCCTCTGTGTCTGTTGTCTGTTCAGTTGGTTCGATCCATTGAGCTTTTCTCCACTTCAGTAGCCAAACCGAGTGAGAACTGTCCAGAACAGCAACGGTGTCAGAGTCTAACATCATGGCTGCTTTGGGATTTAGGCTTGTCGGTAGTGGTTGGGTTTTTGGAGCGTCTGCTTCATGAGGAAGGTACATTTCACTTGTTTGGTTGGTTTCTTTGTCGCCGCCCAAGATCAGGATTGCGCTGTCTTGGTAGGGAGCTGGAAAGTTTGGTTCATTAGATGTTTTAGGTCTTAGTAATGATGGATGGGTTGTATGGAATGCGAGTGGTCGGTCGGTCGGTCGGTCGGTCGGTCGGTCGGTCGGTCGGTCGGTCGGTCGGTCGGTCGGTCGGTCGGTCGGTCGGTCGGTCGGTCGGTCGGTCGGTCGGTCGGTCGGTCGGTCGGTCGGTCGGTCGGTCGGTCGGTCGGTCGGTCGGTCGGTCGGTCGGTCGGTCGGTCGGTCGTTCGTTCGTTCGTTCGTTCGTTCGTTCGTTCGTTCGTTCGTTCGTTCGTTCGTTCGTTGGTCCGTTTGTTTGTTTGTTTGTTTGTTTGTTTGTTTGTTTTCACAATTTTTATATAATCCGTAAACATCTTACTCAAATTAATCTTGCATAATGGCTCCGCAAAGTTCGGAAAACATTGACACTTGGCTCCTTGCTGCGTGTTCACACAGGTTCCATACGGCTGACAAGCAGAATGACCCGTTTGATCCATAAAACTCATAGAACAGTGATCAGCTACAAAAAAGCCAAAAACCAACACCTTCTCATATTACAAAAAATTGCATACCAATCTGAATATCACACTTCTTGCCAGAATAATTCGGTCGACATACACAAACAGCACCTTTAGCAGTGTCAACGCAGGTTCCATGCACACAAGAGCTGGAACCAACTCCCCAAGGCATTTGCAGAGAACAGTGGTAACTTTCTAAAAGTTTATAAAAATAAGTCTGTTCTTTATTTCAGGTATATAAATCATACATGTAACAGGTTATCCGCCGATGGGGGAGGGGGGTTGGGGGGTCTGGCCCCGGCCGGGAGGGTCTGAGCCAAAATTTTGGGGGAGGGGGTGGGCACTAAAAAACGCTCAAAAATCGAAAAAACCGCAATTTTTTGGCTAAAAATTGCCAAAAATCGCTAATTTGGGCTGAAATACAGCTAAAAAGTGCTGTTTTGCAGGCGATTTTGGCAATTTTTGTGTGTGAAATTGTAAAAAATTGCAAAAATTTGCTTGAAAATTTACTTGCCAGAATAATGCCTTGTGTGTAGTGCGATTACCGGTACGAGAGATTCGCGACTGTGTTCATAATATCAGACAGTTTTATCTTGTAACGGAAGAATCAAGATAAAATCGGTCAAATGCAAATTTTCCTGACTTTGCAATATCTGCTCTAGGAAAGGTTATCAGATTGTTTGTCTCTTCAAACTTCTCAGATTCACTGCTCTCAAACGGTATGACAATAATTCATGAGTCAACAACTTCCTCGGCTTAGTTTTCAAAAAGATGTGTTTTTAATGGTCGGTATTAGTGTTCCGACGATATCAAAATTCGTCGATATTCGATATCGATATCGATATTTTCAGTTCAATATCGATGATATCGATATTTATAGTAATGCAGGAAAATGTGAGAATTTGAAAGAGCAGACTGCTCTCACTGCTTTACCAGTCAAGCACTGATGCAATCAGCGATCTGATACCAATTGAGTAGAGAATCGCAGAAAAGGTAGTGTCCCTTCTGAAGCCCTTCAATGAAAAGGTTGACCTATCAGGCCAATGCCCCACCCTCATTAGGCATATATTAAAGCTCAGACAGAATATTTTAACTTATTTTAATGACAAATGTGTCAACAAGCTTGACTTTAGTAAAAATCGGACTTTTTCGCTTACCATCCTTTCAACCGCCCATCAGCCCGACGGTACCCCCTCAGGATTTGAAAATTAGCCACCCCTCAGCCAAAATGCTAGCCCATGTCTGCTTCTGCCCTCCTACTTCAAGTCTGCGGAGTGAGCAGCTCTTCAGTGTTGCTGCAGGCAGACATTTAAGAACGTAAGCGTTGCTGTCCAAAAGCAGAGAATGCCGAGAAATTGATGTTTCTGAGAGCTATCATGCCACTGTTAGGTTCTGACTATGCCATCGATTTCTGAGTTGTCCAGAAAAAAACTGTTTTTTTGCTGTTCCAAAGAAATAAACTTGGTGTCAGTTTTGTTTTTTCCTACTTTTCCGGACACAAAAATATCGAAAATATCGATGCGAAATATCGCGATATCGATATCGATATTGGAAAAAGGGTCGATATATCGACTTTTCGACATCGATATCTATATATCGTCGGAACCCTAGTCGGTATACGGTATGGTGAGCTGACCTTTTATAGACAATATTATAGTAGTGTGTTGTTGACTTGGCGTAATTGGACCAATTTTTCTGCAATTATGCTAACTAGGGGCGGATCCTGCTAATTACGCAAGTTCGGTTTGCAGTAAATCTTGTGGTTTTAGCGATACGTACATAGCTCCATTGCGCAGTCAGAATTTCTGACCTTCTCCCGGTATTTTTGTGCCCCAATATAGATTGGCACTTGAAAAGTCTTCACAGTTCGATTCATGATGAGATGGTGGCATTTTTAGTTAGTTAGTTAGTTTATTCGTCCAAACATAAACAAATCATTCAGAATCCTCCTGGGGCGGACCGGCTATTGCCCCACCCCTAATTTTGCCCAATCAAATGAAAATTAGCTGAAATTGTGCGAGTTTTCATATAGTCACTTGTTTCCTAACTACAGAGTGCCACCTTCACATTGGTTTCGGTACCGGTACCATATATGGTACCACCACAGTCCCCGAACGTTGGGATGCCCTATGGTATCGGTGCTATATATCGTGGCGGTACCATAAACGGCGTTAAGCGCCGACTGTATGTAATAGCAGAGTATACTGTACAGGGCCCGTAAACAAACAACCCCTCAGATTTTTTACTGTAGCGACTGCAAATCTCAATCGATTTGAATGAATCTTATTTCAAATGAAAGATAAATAAATTCTTAAAAGATTGCTGAAATTTTCATTAAGATACTATGCTTAGTTGCCGAGATATTTGCGCTAAAAATTAAAACAGTGATTTTGGCAATGAAAAAGAGCAACTAAACAAACACAATCGAGTAGATTTTTTATTTTTGCAACCATAAATCTCAACCAATTTGAATGAATACTTTTTTAATGATAGATTGATAAATTCTTGAAGGAGTGGTGAAATCTTTATTTAGATCCTCTGCGTAGTTCTTGAGATATTTTCACTTAAATTTAAAACAGATTTCGGCAATGAACAGGAGCGATTCTATTGCGGTTAATAAAAAAGTGGATTCCTACTGCTGAGGGCTAATGAGAGTTTACTTGTGATTTAACTGAGCCAGTGTCTCACAAGTAAAGTCTCCTTATCCCTCAGCAGTACAAGAATCTGTTTTATTATGGAGTGCAAGGGACATACATGTGCATGTGGGTGCCCAGAGGGGGACAGTGGGACGAAAACAAACCTCTACCAAACGTTGCTAGAGGCTGCTAGAAAGCCTGCAGACGCGTTTTTAAGCCACAGAGATCGGCATTTTTTGTCAAAAAACTTGATTTTTACCGAAAATTTTTGAATTTTAACCGAAAATTCCGTATTTTCAGCCAAAATTTTTGGCAAAAATTTAAATTTCCCGCCAAAATTTGAATTTCCCACCGAAAGTTTGCACCTATATCCAGGCAACTACGCACGGAGACCTGGCCGTCCCCCCCTGAGCCGCCGACCGTGCACATGTATGGCAAGGGAATAATAAAAATCTCTTGTTCATTGCCAAAATCACTGTTTCGAATTTGAGAGTGAATATCTCACGAACTAAGCAGAGTATCTTAATTAAAGTTTTCATCAATCTTTCAAGAATTTATTTATCATTCATTCAAAAAGATTCATTCAAATCGGTTGAGATTTACAGTTGCTAGAGTTAAAAATCTGCGGGTTGTTTTTTTACGGTCCTGTTCAATGTACTGTATGTATCTGGTTCACTGAAATACGATCGTTCACCACTCAACAAGTATTGGATTTGGTTTTATCCAGTATTGTGCACATTCAAACACCTACCATAATCCCTGATGATTATCTGTACTACAGTCAGGCACTTAACGGCGTTTTTATGGTACCGACACCATATAAGGTGCCGGTAACATATATGGTACCGGTACCTAGGGTAGTGGGAACATAAACGGCGTTAAGTGCCTGACTGTATTATGGTTTCAGCTCAATCTCATAAGAATCTCACGTGTCATAATAATGAGCTCAAAGAATCAGAAGAACACTGGTCTGCCAATCGATCGCGGGTGGGCGTGGTTTGTGCTGTTGGGGGCGTGTCTAAACCAGTTCATAGTTCTGTGTGTTGGTCGCTCATTGGGTCTGTTGTTCGTGGCTCTCATCAACTACTACAAAGCCTCGGCCACAGCTGCTTCTGTGCTACAAGCACTCATTGCTGGAATCAGCTTTTCCCTGGGTAAATTGGCTTTTGTCCTACTTGTAACTTGTGTCGGCTCCCTACAACTGCAAGAGTCACTCCTTTACCTCTTTACTTGTATGTGCTATGCTAGCATGCGTACAGTACATGTACAGTTAGGCACTTAACGCCGTTTATAGTACTGGCACCATACAGACATGGGCTAGCATTTCGGCTGATGGGGGGGGGGGGGGTATAATTTTCAATTCTTGATGGGGGCGGATGGGGGGTAGGAGCGCCTGATGGGGGGCTGAGGGGGTGGTAAGCCAAAAGGTCCGATTTTTGGCGAAAACCAGGGTTTTTTGGCTTATTTTTCATTAAAATCAGTTAAAATTGGCTCTTCTGAGCTCATTTACGCCTATTCCAGGCATATTTTTATCATAATTTTCTATACAAAATTCTTCCCAAAAATTCCTGATGGGGGGTAGCGGCCGGCTGATGGGGGGTAGATCAGAGCCTGATGGGGGGCCAACCCCCCTCAGCCCCCCTTTGCCCATGTCTGGCACCATATGGTACCCCTACGTTCGGGTCCTGTGGCGGTACCATTCAAAGTACCGGTACGTACCGTATATATGGTGCCAGTACCATAAACGGCGTTAAGTGCAAGACTGATGTAAAAGGGGTCTGTCCCCACCCGACTTGGGCCAGCCCCACCTGGATGGGGACCCCAAAGACGATTTTTCCGACTCCCCTCAAATTTCACTGGCAAATAATTTTTTGAGCAAATGTTTGCTGTTTTTTACAATTTCAGACGCAAAATTTGCCAAAATCGCATGTGAAACAGCACTTTTTAGCTGTATTTCAGCCGAAATTAGCGATTTTTTTACGATTTTTACTGCCCAATCCCTCTCCGTAGAATTTGGACTCAGACCCTTCCCCGGCCGGCGCCAGACTCCCCTCCTCTTTGGCGGATGACCTGTTACACACATGGGCAAAGGGCGCTGAAGGGGGTTGACCCCCTCAGGCTCTGACCTCTCGCCCTCAGGCAGCCGCAACACCCTCATGAATTTTTAGGATGAAATTTGTATAGAAAATTATGATAAAAGCATGCTTAGATTAGGTATAAATGAGCTCAGACCTATTTTAGCGAAAAATAAGCCTAAAAATCTTGATTTTAGTAAAAAAGCGGACTT
The DNA here is from genome assembly GCA_030248155.1 of Sabatieria punctata. Classification (NCBI taxonomy): domain Eukaryota; kingdom Metazoa; phylum Nematoda; class Chromadorea; order Araeolaimida; family Comesomatidae; genus Sabatieria; species Sabatieria punctata. The sequence goes on along the minus strand of JASANB010004676.1, from coordinate 10,226 downwards.
TTTAGATGACCACCCCATCAACTCCCTAGTCGCGGCTACCCCCTCAGCCGAAATGCTGGCCCATGTCTGACCTGTTACATGTATGTTTGCTAGCTAGGTAGTTTCGGGTTATCTATGCTATGTTGTAGGGCCAACCCCACCCGAACGAAAATAAGAGCACTAGTGGCGGTTGCAGTATATTGTTGCAGGTCCGATAGTCAGTCCGCTGTCTGATGTATTCACGTGTCGCAAGCTGGTGATGGTAGGAGGCCTGTTTCTTTGTTTGGCCGGAGTTTTCTCCTCCATCGGTCGTTCTCTCACCACCATTGTCTATGTGTTCGGCATTTTCGGAGGTAACGCTATTGTTAGTTCTTTAGTCTGTCTGGTGGAAAACGTGATATTGAACGAACGAACGAACGAACGAACGAACGAACGAACGAACGAACGAACGAACGAACGAACGAACGAACGAACGACCGACCGACCGACCGACCGACCGACCGACCGACCGACCGACCGACCGACCGACCGACCGACCGACCGACCGACCGACCGACCGACCGACCGACCGACCGACCGACCGACCGACCGACCGACCGATGAATAAACGAACGAACGAACCAATGAACGAACAAACAAACAAACAACAAACGAACCGATGAACGGACGAACCAACAAACGAAGCCAAAAAGAACCAACGAACAAGCAAGCGAACGAATGGACAGACAGATGGATGGAGGACAAACAAAAAACAAACTGACGAAATAACAAAAACAAACGATGAAACCTTCATTGTACTTTTTTCTGATCTGGAAAGAATTCCACAAAGCCCAATATCTAGGAAACAGCCAATATTAATAGGGACTCTCTCTCTCTCTCTACGTACAAAACAATTCAAGCTACTCACTTTCAGGCATCGGCGTAGGATTCGTGCTAAGTCTAGCTCCCATAATAATCTCCCGTTACTTCGACCAGCGCCACGCACTGGCCAACGGTCTTCTGTTCACGGCCGCTGGACTGTCGGGAGTGGTCGGTCCTATCCTAATGACCGCTGCCCTCCAGTACTATCTCCTGCATGGCACCATGCTGCTTTGCGGTGGATTCATGCTGCATATCTTGGTTGGGGCGGCCTTGTATCGTCCTATGGTACCGCCTCCAGTCGATTCGATGCCACTCAAAGACCAACAACAACAACTGAATGGAGAGTGTAGAGCTGCTGCTCAATCTGATGCCGATTCGATTTATCTGACGGCGCGCACGGGTGAGCCACTTTGTTTTGGTTAGGTTGGACGAGCTTAGGCCCTGTTTAGGCGAACACTTGCCTTTTTGTTCGCCTACTACTTTTAACCTTTTAGAAAGCAGCACTACTTTTACTTTCCGTTCGAAGGCACCCCCTTTTTTTACGCGAACACTAAAGTTTTGTATGTGAATAGAACGTTTCAGCCTTTTTGACCGCGCCGCGTTTTAGGCGAACATTTACAATTTTGTTTGTCTGCGACTTTCAAACCTTTCAAAAGCGCCATTCTTTCTAGGCAAACATTTACTTTTTTGTCAGTCTACAAGTTTTACCGTTTAGAAAGCATTGAGTTGTGTGCATGTGGATACACGTAACAGGGGATTCAATGGTATTCTGCCGTGAGCCGACTTAGGCCAGACCCAGATCGGGGATCGCCCGAGAAGATTTTTCAGAGCCTTGCTCCGAATTTTCTGGCCAGTAATTTTTTCAGCTAATATTATAAGTTTCTTTATAATTTCATACACTAATATACATGGGCTGTTAAAATCCAGAGGATTTTAACTATTGGGACGAGGGCATTGGAGAGCATAAAATCGCTTTCGTGGCCCAAAATTTTGGAGGGGTGTGCCCGGCCGAGCGGGTATCGGCAGTTGAGGAGTTTTTTTACCAAAAAATCTAAGCAGAGTGGTATGGTACCGGTACCGGTACTAATGCGAAGGTAGGGGTAGCATATATGGTGCCATTAGCCTAGTTACCGCCGTACTGGTACCATATATAGTACCGGCACCATATATGGTGTCGGTCCCATAAATGGCGTGACTGTAGTAAGACAAAAGTGACTATTAAGCTGTTCGTAAAGTCAATCAATGTTCGGTTTCTCAGTATAGCCCCAATAAACTGTCCTACTTATCGCTATACTTTCATTCTTTTCAGTCATTATTAGTTAGGTCTGAGGATGTCCGGCTGTGACGGTTTGGCACATAAACAATCCTCTCCACTTTAGGCGCCGACACGCTCACCCCAGCCGACCAATCAGAAGAGCCTGGCTTCCGGTCACGTGCCGAGTCTCAGTCGGTCTACACCAGCGCCCTCAATCTAGCCACCGTCTCCATCCAGGACATCCCGGCACAGTTGCGGGAGCCTCTGGAGGAGATGGCGGCAGTGAGAGAGGAGCGACAGAAGAAGTGGAGTTGTGTTAGACTTCTGAGCAAGATGTGCATGGTGCGCACGGCCGAGGGGGAGCAAGTGCCTCTGATCGACCTGAAACTCTTTAAACACCCGCCTGTCTGTTTGTTGGCCGTTGGGGCCGCCTTGGCTACCGCCTCCTTCTATATTAACATGATCACTCCCGCGCACTGTATTGAAGGTACTTGATTGTTTACTTTATGGCCCGTGAGGGTTGCCCACCCCTCCAACTTGGGCTCGACCCCCTAAAAACGATCGCACCCTCCCACCTGAAGCCTACTTTTGCTGCTGACCCTACACACTAAAATGTCCGCCACCCCCAAATCGGTGGGCCCATTTTAAGATTTTGACTTGCTCCAACGGATTTCGCCGGCCCAAATTCGGTTGTTTGGTTGGGTGCTGTAGAGATGGGCTTGGGTGGGTAAAGTTGTGTTTCTTGGCCTTTTTTATACCCGCTCCATTTTTTCTGCAATTTTGTTAAAATTCAGACACGAAAATGGCTAAGTTAGCCCTGGCGAAACGGCTTTTTTGCTGCATTTTAGCACTAATTGCAGTTTTTTTAGTGACTTAGTTTTGGTGCTCTGTGCCGCTGAAATGTGGGCTCAGTCCCCAGGCAATCGGGATTTTGTTCAGTTTTCTGTTGTTGTATGCTCACAAAATAGCCATGAATTGAAAAACGCTAATTTAACTGAAATACTGCGCAGTTGGCCGCGTCGTTGGCTCAGTGGGTAGCTCGCTGCCTCTGAGTCACGGCGGCCCCTGCATCCCTAGCGGTTGTAGTGGTTCATCCTCTCGGCGCGGCAAGTTTTTTGCTGCAAATAGTTGGTAGTCGGCACAACGCTCCACCCAGGCCACCGAAAACTGGTTTCAGTGAGTAGGTAAATTGGGAACCAACTGGATCTGCCGTTGCACCGAAAGCCGCTCCAAAAAGCATGCCGCGTTGGAGGGAAGATCAACGACGTCAGGAGCCGTCTGAGAAACCAGCAATAAGGCCAATACCGGTTTGGTTACGCCGGGCGGCTGTTGGGAGCTGTCAGCGCCATGACGTCACCAGGCCAGGCACTCTCTTAGTACCTGGCGCCCAACAGCATGGCTTGAGTGGCTTGGCAGTGAAAGAAGGGCAAACGTCCGAGATGACGATATAAGGGGTAACGAAATGGACCGTGCAGGTCTGATCGTAGGGCTGTACTTCGTACGGCCCCCCGCCAGATCGGATCGGATCGGATCGGATACTGCGCAGTTTTTGGTCAATCTAAAAACAACAGTCTTGATTCGTATGTATTAGATCATGTCATTCGTGGACTGTGAGGAGTGGTTGGAGTGGGGGGTCTGGCACCAGACGGGGGTCTGAGCCGAAATTGTTTGGGAGTGGTAAGTGTACTAAAAATCCGATCAAAATTCGCAATTTTCGACTAACAATCGTAGAAGATCGCAAATTTGGCTTAAAATACAGCCAGGCGATTTTAGCAGTTTTAGTATCAGAAATTCTAAAAATTCTGCATATAACATACATGGCCCGGGCTAAGGGGTATACCCCTCCCCCAAGGGTTTTGTACGTTTCAAAGCAAAATACGGTTTTTTCGCACGTTTTTAATAAAAAATTGGTGTTTTTGCACGTTTTAAAGCAAATGAAGAATTTTAAAGGGCATTTTTGCAGTTCAAATAAGGTTTTTACCTGATTTTTAGTCCTCAAAACCATGTTTTTAGCCCAAAAAGGTCGCTGAAAGCCCCTTTGGGCGTTGTGCTAAAAAGCTATTTTAGATCAGAAAAATTCCCCCCAGCCGAAAACCCAGCTACATGTACTGTATGTATGATGTACATGTATGATGTGTACTGGTACCATTATTGTGTTATTATTTCCCTGACTTGACTGTACTGTAAGTATATGTACGTTTTCCCTCCATTGTAGTTAGTCTAAACGCAGTTTCAGCTCTCAAACTTTCGCAACGAGACACCAGTGCTCTGCTGGTAATTCTGGGCATCTCAGAGACTTGCGGTCGTCTGCTTGTGGCAGTCACCGGCGACCTGGCCTTCTTCAAGCCGCGTCGCTGTCAGATCGGCGCTTTTATGATGTTCTTCGCCGGTGTTCTCACCTTCATCAGTCAATGGGCCACTACTTTCTGGTCACAGACTTTGTATCTAATCCTGGCTCCCATTGGAACTGGTGGGTTCATCTCGTTGCACGTCACAATTCTGGTAGACCTGGTCGGTTCCGACCGACTGAGCAGAGTCTGGGGTCTGGTGCTCCTGATGGAGGGTCTGGGGGCGGCCGGAACCCCGGTGGCTATTGGGGTGCTGCGCGATTTGACCGGCGATTACCTGACTGGCTATCAGTTTATGGCCGGGTGTTTTCTGTTGTCTGGTGTCTCTGTGGCACTGATTCCGGTGGCGTTTCGTAGATTTAGAGACCCGTATGTTAAGGAGCCGGTTAAGGTGGAACTTGCTCAATCTGAGTGAGCTGAGTCTAGTCTTTCCTATTTTATCTCTTTTTTTCGATCGATAGTTACTCTGTGTAACTACTACTTATGTGTATGGTAGATCTTTGATTAGAAGCCTGATATTATAGTTGTTCCTCGAGTAAGAACTTTTTAAAATATTAACCTTTCCTTTGAATAGAAGCCTCCCTAAATTAGAAGAATTGAAAATTAGGACTTGCCTTGATTATAAGTCCCTTACTTAATACAAGTTTAAAAATTGCAGCCTTTCCTTTTGAATAGTTAGATAGATACAGTAGGGGTCAAAAAATGACTACCCCCTTTTTCGAACGCTGCACAAACGATTCGCTCGCGGTCAATTCGTTATCGATTTGCCTAAAATTTTGAGGATTAATTAACAAGATTACTGGGTAGATACTGCGCAAATTTGGTGCGAAAATTCTAAGCGGTGCTGGCTTTATGACCCGAAAACTAAGACTCAGGGTGGTCCACGGAAATTCTAATTTGTTCGGCAATTCAAAGAGTTTGGGTCTGAAACTTGTAAGAATGATTGGTATTGCCATTGGGCATAACACACTGACTGGGCAGCCCTCTAGCTAAATGGGCACTAAAATGGGAGAATTTCAAAAACATGGATCGAAAATCCTATAGTTAAGAAATGCGCACTTTCTACAATTAAAACACTAAATCAACATAGATTGTAGTAGGAAGCTCGACTCTGTCTGAACATTATATTGGAACTGTGTTCCACATTATAGAAACCTTCTCCACAGTGTTTTTGGAAAATCGAAAACCTTCCGAATCATCATTTAACCGGTTTTTCGAAGAAAAGTAACATTTTGTCATGTTTTTGAAATTCTCCCGTTTTAGTGCCCTTTGAGCTATAGGGCTGCCCAGCCAGTATGTTATGCCCAATGGCAATACCGATCATTTTTGCAAGTTTCTGACCCATACTCTTTGAATTGCCGAAATAATTAGAATTTCCATGGATGACCCTGATTCGTAGTTTTCGGGTCATAAAAACAGCATTGGTTAGAATTTTGACACCAAACTTGCGCAGTATCTACCTAATCATCTTTTTAATTAATTCTAAAAATTTGAGGCAAATCGATTAAAAATTGACCGAGAACGAATCGTTTGCGCGAATTTCGAAAAAGGGGTGGACATTTTTTGGCCCCTACTGTATTTGAAATAAAATTAATTAATATGGCTCCCCTTGAAAAAAGTCTCCCTCTAATGAAAGATTGAAAAATTTAGCCTTCCCTTGAATAAAGATCCCTCCTTACAAGTTATATAAATTGCTACCTTCCCTTGAATAGACGTTTTTTTCATGAAATATGGCAGACCTTGCTAAGAAAGAAAGCAAAATGAACAAAAAAGGAAACGAGATGGCTTATAATTGAAAGTTTACCGACACTGTATGTATTGTATGTTAAGTGAGCCGGTTTTGTGCAGCTCTAGTCCTACGTACCCTGTGACATAATAGCAGTGCATCTCTCTCCAGTATCTCTTTCCAACCGTGTGTTCTCCTGTAGTGATACTTTGTGTGGTTGTTATTGTTTTAGTTCTGTTCTGTTCTTCTCTCCGACAAAGGTATTTTACCGTTTGTGCAATAATAAACGCATTAACTACTGTATCTGTATCGATTTCTTGCGTTCAGTTCCAGTTTAGGGGCCAAAAAGTGTTCAATTTGCTTCCAATCCAAGCTATAACCGTCTCGCATATGGTTTTGTAGCTGTTCTAATGGCCTTTCACATTCTGGTACTCCCGCTTCCAGATCGTAGCTGGTTATCAAGACATTCACAGAAAACTACGAAATGCCACTCCGTTTTTTTTTCGAAAAATCTATAGCTTTTTGTGCAAAAAACCCTACCAAGCTAATGTTTTAGCAAAAGTTAGGCATGAGTTGGCCAATCAAAATTAGCATACTACTGAAGTGTGCTGTTTACGGTGGAGGTTGCGTGTTTTGGCCTCTCAAATGTATTATAACATGCACGCTTGAAAGGTGACTCCGGTCCGGGATAGGCCCTCTGAAAAAGGGTGTCAACCACCCCCACAGCCCTGAATACGTACATTGTACAGTACTAGTGCATTCTGTATAATTATAAATGATAAAAACCCCAATGGCAAATATCTGGAAAACACTCAATACCAGTTCGCACTCTACTGTAGTTAAAAGTAAGCATAAAATAGAAATAACCCGGCATTTTGCTGTTTCAAAATGCCAATTTCCAAAGCTTAACATTAAATTTAGCTTTAAATTAAATTATTTAGTAAGACAAAGCAAAATTAACCGTCCGGTCAGGGCCGGGCACCATTTTCAGGTCCCCGGGGCCGGGCCGGGCCCGATTTTGATGCCCGGCGGGCATGGCGGGCCTGAAAATAGATGTCTGTGGACATCTCTACATACTTCCAGTTTCCAAGATCATTCAAATTTGCTAGTCACAGACCTTTTGCTGCAACTTTTGTTTCGTGCACATGCGTACTTCCTTAGGTTTTGCATACAGCTTTCTCTACTTTGCGATTATGATTTTTATTCCGCCTGCTTGCGTTGCAGTCAGTGTAGTGTTAAAGACCGACTGATCAGTGTTTTACTTTGGCCGACACGAACAGAACAGAGTGAAAAGTGAGAAAAGAAGTTGACTAATCAGTAGTGGATCATTGGATGACGAGTAGAGCCAGCAACACGGCCGCCACGCCCACTTCGGCCCGCTTGGCTGCGTTACAGAGGTCGCCTTTGCAGCAACAGAGAATTCCTTTGGTTTTGCCAAACAAGACGGTTATAGAGTAGGGAGCGCAGCCAGGTTTTGTGCACTTTGGATCTTCCTTTCCACCGCATGCCCACGACCACTTGTTATCGCTTATTGCTGCAAACGGATTCGGTATTATTGGTGCTCCTCCTCCTCCACCTCCTCCTCCTCCAGCTTCCAACGTGGCAGTGACCTTGGCACAGAACTCGCCCGCACAGTCGGTCTCCCCACTCTTGTAGGCGGTGTAGCACTTGACGGCCAGAGCGCCACCAGCCACCAGCACCAACAACACACACACGCGCACTACCAACATACTACTAACTACACAACCAGTAGACCAGTAGAACACAACTAACTATGACAGGAAATTGGCTGGCAACTGTTTTATACCCACTGTCCTGTCTGGTATGCTGGCAATTTTTGTTGCACTTTCTTTTAACAGACAAACTGTAAGAACATTCACGGCTTTGCTGGTTGAGTATACAGCTCTGTTATTTATATTCTGGGAGAGTTTTGTGTGTGTTGTGGGTGAGTTAAGGTATGGTGGGCCAGTACAAGAGACTACACTGCACGCGAGTTTGTTTGTGACAGAGACCAAGTAGGCGGAAGTGGGCGCGATTTCGGGTGTGCCTGTTTCGATGATCTCCTACGAATCTCTCAAATTTCTTTTCCACTAGTGATTTACTGTCGTAAATACAAAACGTGCCAAAAATAAGAACTCCTTTCTAGGTAAAATATAATTCAATCCTGTGGCTGAAATTTGCTCCACACTTGCCTATTACAGTCAGGCACTTAACGCGGTTTATGGTACCGACACCTTATATGGTGCCGGTACCTAGGGTAGTGGTACCATATATGGCACCGGTACGCGGTACCTAGGGCAGTAGTACCATATATGGTGCCACACGTTCGGGGCATGTGGTGTGGTGGTACCATATATGGTACTCCTACCTTCGCATTGGTATCGGTACTGCTACCCCCTATATGGTACCACTCTGTTCAGATTTCGTACCAACCATATATGGTACCGGCACCCATGGCCATGGATAGGAGTACCATATATGGTGTCGGTCTCGGTACCATAAACGGCGTTAAGTGCCTGACTGTATTACCCTACTTAGCTATGTGTAGGCAATCGTGGGTGTATATCCTAATACATTCTAGGCTCGCTAATTTAGCCCACTATAATAGGCATGAATGCTAAGCTAAATATACAGTAGTGATGCCCCCCACTCAAACTGCCCGTTTAGCCCGTAGCGGACGATGGCTGTGTAGTCATACCCAGCCTTATAAGTTTAAGTTCATTTCATTTCAAACATTTATTCAGTTAAACATTACTGAACAGGACATATAACTGCTTGCGCAGGAAGTGCCCTCTGACTAGAAAACACACATCTTACCTAAACAATCTTATCTTGTCATAACAACCAGAAAGTTCATCGATTGAAGGGCGCGGCCAATTGACTGACTACCCTATCACCCTATGTCCGATCAGAACAGTGGTGTCCAAATTGTTCGTATTACAAGAAACAAGCAAACACAACGAAAGTTTACAAGGAGGCTTTGGTCCTAGCTCTCCTTCGTGTGAGTGTGTTGTTATAATCAACAAAGAAGAAGTACAGTATAAGGTTAAGTAATGAGTATAGATTAGTGTGGCTTCGACTTGTTTTGTGTTTTGTTGTGTAGTGCAAAGGCTCAGAGTTACAGGTTTACTTAGCAGTGAAATAAGAACAGAAAGTGAGTGTAGAAATCAGTGAAGAGATCAGTGGATGAGTATCAGAGCCAGGAACGTAGCCACGCCCACTTCCGCCTTCTGGGCCGCGTTGCACAGGTTTCCTTTGCAGCAGCAGACTTTGAACGCGCCCAAAGGGCCCGCATCTTCGTCTGCGCAGGGTCCAGCCTTTCCATTACACTTCACGCTCCCTGTCTCGCCGCAGTCATACGCCCACTCACCAACCGCCAACTTGACGCCTGGAATAAGGTCGGCGACGGCGCCGCCCGGAGCCTTTGTTATCTTGAACTTGAGACACGTATCACCCGGCGAGCACGACAACTCCCCACTCTTGTACTCAGTGTAGCACTGGACCGCCAGAGTTCCCCCAGCCACCAGTATCAACAGCACACAGACGCGAGCTGCCAGCATACTACTAACAAGACAACTACTCAGACCAGTAGAACAAACAAACAATGACCTGACACCGACTGACAGCTCTTTTATACTCAGTCTGGTATGCTGGGAATTTTGTTGCTGTTTTGTAGTTACATATGTCAGCATGAGGTTACAGTACTATGCAATAATCCATATTCTGTTCACAATCCACTCGGTTTCTGCTTTGCTAAAACAATTTCGATTCTCTTAGATCCGCTCGTTTCTAGCTACCGTACTGGACATAGTCTTTGGTTTTTCAACACCAAAACATTTATCTATCTGCTACGGTGGCCAATTTTCAGAGATGGAATGCAAGTGGCGTAGCGGCGCTGCTGTTTTTCGCTAAAAAGTAGGCGCAAACAGATTTTCTAAGAAAACGTTCGGCAATTGTGGGACACTATCCCCCCGCATTAGCGAAAACCTAACTGATTAAGCTATTTTTTAGGAATCGGTAGGTATTCCCAAAAATACCCAATTTTCGGTACGGGTAG
>JASANB010004675.1:0-17469 GCA_030248155.1 Sabatieria punctata | reverse complement strand
ACGGATCTCGCAGAGAAAATAACAATTTTAAGAGCAACCTAGAAACATTTCGTTTCTTGAATCAGTGGTAGTTGACATAGTAATTCCGATGTCAATAGGTTACGTTAAAGTAAATCCATAAGAAATTTAGTTGTATGTAGAGCGGGAATAATCGACAGCTGAGAGAGAGAGTCTTATCAGCCTGAGCACGGCGTTCACGTACAAATTCGAACTTTTGGCGGCAAAACGTTTTGCAAGCACCAACTTTAAACTGAATTCTCAAATAGAAATCTATCTACGTATTGTTTAAACCATTTCAAAATAAACCTAGTCTTTTCGAAAAGCGAACAAGAGAAACAAAGTCAAAAACGTGTCCACATCTTCCAAAAGTGATTATCATACGAACAAAAAGATTGGTGTCAGCATAAATCGGTGATTTGGAACAGTTTCTGATTTCATGTGACTTTAGAAATATTTGTTTGGCCTTCAACAGGTTGAAAACTGCTTAATTCTTTCAATCATCAGAAAGCTTCAAAATTTCTCTTGCTGACACTTTCCAAACAATGTTTTATTTTGTTATAATTCCAAAGACTATGCGAACAGCACAGCAAAGTACCTTTAGATTGTAATACAGATCCGTCGACTGGAGTAGCAGGATTTCTGGACGATACCACGGGTGCCACCGGAGTCTGAGGAGTGGGCGGCCCGACCGAAAGAGGCGACGGTTGGGGCTTAACAGTGGCCATGCTCTTACTGCTGTGCGGTCGCGCAACCGGCGAGGGTACCGATTCCGGCTTTACCGAGCTGCCGCCGGCGGCCGAGGGCTGCAACAACAGTGCTAATTGGATAACCAACACACGCCGTCATCAATCATAGCGCAAAATTTTGATTCATGCTAATAAAAAGCAATTAATAGGCCACCACCACACCTGCGACCTACAGCTCCTGTGCCAATCGACAATTCTAGCGAAACGCTTCGTCTGCACTTCCTCTGCCGCACTGAAACAGCCGATACAGACTAGACTAGAAAGCAAGAAGTTACGACGGTACCTGTTAGCCATTTTGGTAGTGAAAATGTACAAAGTGGTGGGACCGGCTTTCTCAGGGAACACCTTTGGCTGTCTGCTGGTAGAGGCCAGTGAGGAGCAAGTGGCAGGGGGAGGAGGGCCCGGGGTAGCGAGGCGGCAAGACCCCGTTGTGAGCGGACGGCGACATTGCCGGTCTGATAGAAGGGTCGAGGGCGTAGGGAAGGTAATAAGCCGGCGGCGGCGGTGGCTGCTGCTGCATATAATAGGAAGCGTTTGTGACACCGTTGCTGGGTAACGGCTGCTGGTAGGGAGGCAAGGAATTGGCACCTGAGCTAGACGCCATTTGCCAGTCGTCACACATCTGAAAGGCATTACGCAAATCTCATTACCTTAATCAGTCAACCCAGCACTCGCCGCAAAACCGGCTCAACTACAACTTCTGACACTAAACCACCGACTGAAATGATAGAAACAGTGGAGTACTGAGTGGTGGAAACACATTATACAAATACGATACGTTAATTAGGTAATCATCATCCATTGTTTGTGTTTTGTGCTCATGCAGAGTTACAGGTTAGCGACTGACTATGCTCTCATAAATCCCTTCATTCACCAAAAACGAGAATTTTAGGAAGGGAGAGACTAACCACTGATTTACACAAACAAAAACACAAATTATGAATCATCATTACTATAATATAACTAACATATAACTTTGTAACTTATGTTTTCAGTAGATAAAAAATTAGCACGGTGTTTCAGCACGCATTTATAGTCTGCACTGAGTTTCTTCACAAAAGAAAAAACTGCTGAATAATAGCAGAGCGCGACCCAGTGATAACAATTTTGATGTTCTTCAGATAGTTCGATCATAAATACGATCAGAAAAAAACTCAGCAGCTAATCGTATCCTAGAACCAATGAGGAAACTTTCGACTATTTTAATAAAACTAAGTGCAATGTTCTTCAGCTACGCAAGGAAAACAGGGAGTCAGAGGCGTTTGCGGAACTGGAGGTGTGGCGAGGAACAAGCGAAGGGCGCTGGTTTAGAGGCGATTAGGAGCTCAAGTGACAAACTAAAATAAACGTGGCAACGCCGATCAAACATCTTGTCAGATAAGGCGAGTGGTGCGCGGCCCGAAATCTGCACGGCCAGTGTGCGACAATTTATTAGAACTTTAAAGTGACAACGACACGCCGGCCGAGACAAACCGCCAACTGGTTCTGCACGTCTGATTGACCGGCAACCACAGCCGACAAGCCACCAACCTCCCCCCGCTGACTACTGCCCGAGGCTACTGACCTCGAGGACACGCACAGAGATCATCAGGCCACACCGACTCGATCGTAAACCGCTGCCTGCACCGCACACTCCTCTCTCTCTCTCTCACCTTTTATTGGACCTGCTCTGCTTTGCTGCCAGCAAAAACACCCTCATTACAACTGACCAGAGCCCCTCTTAAACACCCCTGCCCTATTCTCTTCTGTTTCTCAGGTAAACTCCACCGCCTATTATGCACGGTCAGATAGATTCAGATGACGCACTTGGCAGGAGCAATATCGTACTAAACGTCCCACCTTATTGCATTTCTCTTTTCGACTTTGGTTTTGTCCTATTCTTAACCTACTACTTTCTACAATTTCCTCAAACCGTCGAAGGGCACGGCACGGAAGACCAAGGAGAATACCTGATTTCGAGAAAAATGTGTGATTTTACCAGGAAAGGAGTCCAACAATAAAAATTGACCACGAAACCCCTCGCCCCCCCTCCCGGAGAGAGAAAATTTTCGCTTATTTAAGACAAAATAGGCGGTTTTTGGCCTTTTTTCGACCCCCCCCCCTCGAGGTCTCCATACACCCCTCCGGATTTTTCCGGCCCATGTATGCAAGAACTGGAACTCTGAGCAAGAATCGCAAGAATTTTGTAAGAAACAGCTAAAATGCCTCATTGCACGTAGTAATTTCCTAAAGTCGGGCCATAGTAAATAAAACATGAAACTTCCCAGAAAAAAATAACGGTTTCAATTCAATACCAACCCGGAACGGCAAATTGAAAAACCTCTTACAAAATTGGAAAAACCTTAGCTCATTTCTCGAGTTTTTTTAAATACTTAAAGCTGTCACTTATTGCTTACTGCATCCGTCAGTCAATCATCGTAATAAAAGGTTAGCCCATTTCATGCTTTTCGTTTATTCAAACACGCCTGCTAACCTCACAGTCCAGCGCTTTAAATGCCCTAAGTGAAAAATAAAAATTCAAAACTAATAATCAGTTGTGCTGCATGTGCGAGAAATCTACTTTTCTGTAGAGTTGTAAAAAAAAAATTTTTTTTTGAAAGCCAAAAAAAGAAGCTTTTTTTATGAAAATTTTTCATTTCGAAATTTTTTTTTTCAAAATTTTTTCCTAGCATGAAATATAGCTTGTAGGAGATGCAAGGATGCATCAGAAGCAACTTTAAATGCAAAAGCTGATACTTTGGTTCAAACATAGTGTTACAGCCTGAGAGTCGATATTCTACCTGCAGCATTGCTCACAGAGTGGCTGCTGCCCTTCAAAACCTATTTTTATGCTTAGAATAGGCAAGAAATTGATAGAACTGCACTTCTAATGTATATCTGAGGCTAAATTCATCGATTTCCCCCCAAAATTTCCATACTGTGAATAAAATAAAAAATTTTCGAAATGGGCCTTCAAAAAAAAAAGCTTTTTTTTTTTAAAAAAAAAGCCTTTTTTTTAAAAAAAAAAGCCTTTTTTTAAAAAAAAAAGAGCCTAACAACACTACTTTTCTGAGTTTAATGTTCGAAGACTGGTAGCGAAGCTTGGTATAGATTCTAGCCAGTAACTCGCCTTTTTTATTCAAAAACATCGAACTTTCATTCCAATTCCGAATTTCTCTCAGTAAAAAGGCAAAAGTTCTCAAAGACCCAAATATAGAGGACCACTGAAAGCCATACCACAAGGCCAAACAACCCTACCTATCTGGGCGTCGACCTGTTACATGCACATCAAGTATCCGTACTGGCCAAGCATAGTCTACAATTAGATAACCCTTCAATCCTGTGGCGCGTGGTTAATTCTCTTGGTAGAATTTCCGTCACCCCACCCAACCTATCCACACTCCAATCCTACCGGCCAAATAGCAGTAGTAGCTGTACAATAGAACTAGTACACACTGAACTATCAAATAGGTTCATAGGTGGTGAACTAGGAAATACAGTAGGCAGACACGTAGGAGATAGAGAGAGTTACGTAGAAGGGCGGGAGGCAAAGAGTAATGTACGTCAAGTGAGAGGAGAGAGTGCGTGCCAAGTGAAGAAGGGAGCTAAGTGGAGACGTTGGGGCGGCAAGAAAACAAATTTGCCGGCTCTAGCAACAATCAATATAGCGGCCTGACACAAGTTGATGATTGAGATTTAAAGTTAACCGGCGCTCAAATTGGAGCGGTGCGCAGAGCAGAACAAGACCGTAGACCGACGATGATGGTCTGTTGCACAGGGTGGGTGTTGAGCCGGCCGTGGCAGAGCCGCTGGCATCAACTGTTCAATATATGTCAATTGTGACGGCAGCAAAAAATGGACCGGCTGCATAGCGCCGCATAAATGTATATAGAATAATAACGAGCAGAACGAGCTGCTCAACGCTTACGCAGTAGATCCATCAGGCCACCTGACCAGCCAACAGGGAGTACGCGCCAGCCACTTTATCTCTCGCTGCCTCTGCCGACCGACCACCACCAAGACCGGCCTTTTAGGGTGGTGCTACGGCTTTGGCGAGATGAAAAGTCAATCTAGCTGGCGGCTTCATTTTCAGCTGGCACAAGCGCCCATGAAATATAGAGCCCGGCTAAATTACCAACTTCGGACGACGGCGGCTGCTTTGAACGCCGCCACTAAGACAGATTGAAGCACAAATCAAACCCTCCACCGACATTAACACACCACCACCAGTTATGACGGACCGACGCACCGCTCCACTCCAACCGCTAATGGATTAAGTGCTACAGACGCGGCATCAACTATGCGCTAGAACGCTCTCATGAATATCTCCTACACACACCAGAATACAACTTATCTACAGACAAAACCGAGTTGGCCCATTCAAAGCTTGCCGCCAGCACTATCAGTCACACCGTAGACGACAAACTTCAATTTTACGGCTTTCTTTTTCAAATACCTTTGGTAGTTAAAGAATACGACACAAACACGATAAAGTTAATTATGCATTCATTATTTTGCGTTGTCATAGAAATCTCTCTACAACACAGATAATGAAAGGTGATTACACAACTTTAATTGATCTAAGTTATTATATAAATTACTGCATCCGTATCAGTCATATTCTTTCAGCAGGACCTAACGGTGAGGTTTGGTGGACATCTAAAATCTAGGGCTAACCTAATTTGAGTATGAGATATAGGAATACCACCAAACTAACTACAACGGATTTTGCAGCGGTAAACATGACTAAACTTTCAAAACCGCCACTACCCACATAATGAGGTAATGCGGTTTTGACCAGAGTTCAAATTTGATTAGATCAAGCCAAAAGATAAATTCGAACTGTCCGCGCAAAAATTAGGCGGCTGAAATTTTGGTTTTGCTCAGTCGTAGTACATAAATGTAGTAACGCTAGGATTAGACTCAAATACGCACAAGACACGGTGGCTAGAGAAAGGTCAATAATTTAGCTCATACATACAAATAACAGGTCCGACCAGCCTGCCTGAGGAAGGTGGGCTTCCATCAGGAGGGGTTCCCGGAGTTTCGCCCAGGGAGGGGGTTCAAAATTACAAAAGGCTAAAATAGAGGAAACAAATTTTTTGACTGAGTTTTGGCTCAAAATCTGACATCTGGAAAGCGATACTAGTCCAAACACTAAACCGATGAATCTAGCAGTTGCAGAAGAACACCAAACCTTAAATCCTGACGCTTACAGGCCGAGGCCGATGGTCTTATACATAATTTTTCTTGTTTCTTAACAGGACAAGGTTGTCTGAGGAGAGCGCCAGTGTGAGTCAATAGACCAGATGGGTGGCCAGAAGACAACACACACTCGACACAATGCTGGCCCATGTCGATAACCATCTCACGCCTACCACACCAACCATAAAGACACTGCCAACTTCTCACACTACTACAGTTCTATACACCACTCAACAGTTCCATACGATCTGACTGACTGGTCGCTACTGCTGTAAGTCCCAACTCCAACACTTTCTAAATGCAAAAGAAACTAAAACAACTTTCTTTCTACCTACGATACAGAGTTTGCAAGAAGATGCTTTAATTGTAAACACCTGTTGTAGAAGCTATTTTAACAGAACAGACATATCCTTAACAAACTTTGTCTATCTCCTTTATCGAACCGATCTGTTCAGTAACAGCCGCAATCGCAGATCGGATCGTAAATTATCTCTGACCTCGTTCTCCCAGTTTCTACGCAACTCAGGCTTGCATTATATAAATCCAGTCGCATGCCATATGGTACTCTGGTTTCCCTTCGACAAAACGGTGGCCAACCAGACTGTCTCAGCTGCCCACTTTTGATCGGTCAGTTAATTAAACGACATTTTCCACTCCTACATGCAGCAGAGGGTTCGTTAACGGCGAAGGCTAAACCAATCCCGGCCCGAGACTTTTCTACCTTTCTGATTTTTCTGGGAAGCAAGTTATAGGCCATTTTTGCAATTTTTCAAGCAAAAAATCGCTAAAATTGCATGTAAAACAGCATCTTTAGATGTATTTAAGCTCAAATTAGATGTATCTTAGCCCCATTTCTAGTGATTTTAGTACTCAACGCCAATTTCGATTCAAACCCCCGTCTGGTTCAAAACCCTCTCCGGCTGACCTGCTCCACGTGTGGCCACAAAATAGCGCACCGTTTAATTTCAACAACTTCGAACTAAGCGTTGATAAGGCATTACTGCCAGCGTAGAAACCAGTACGGCAGGCATTCTGAGCTACATCGCTTAGAATCGCCAATTTGAATTTAGAGTAGGAGTACCTAATTTGGGTCCATCGGCACAAAGTAGGCGAAAAACCTTAAAAATAGGTAAAATTCTATTAGGATTTTTTCATAACTGTACAGTCTTTTACTTACTCTCTGTTGTCGCTCTGCGTTACATTTACGTGTCTCAAGATGGTTAATTTTCAAACTGCCTCAGACTATCAGCAGAAAACGTGCTCAAAAGTCGATTTCTTCAAAACTAAGTTAAGAAACTTGGCCTTTCAGCTTATAAAAGTTGTCTTGTCTAAATTAAAGTTCTGTCTGTTCAATCACTTGGTTTTTCTGCCATTTTATTCTGAAAATTGAATATGGGCAAAAGTGTGAAAAATGACTGCCCACACAGCAGAAAATTTCATTTTGTATAAAATTATAGCTGGCATAAAAGGCATTTAATATTTAGTGGTGGCAAACATTGGCGAGCATTTCAGCTGATGGGGATAGAATTTTCAATTTCTGAGGTAGGCTGGTGCAAATGAGCTCAAAATAGTTTTAACATAATTTAACCAAAAATAAGCAAAAAAACTGATTTTAGCTAAAAAAACGGAAGCTTTGTTACTGTCCGTCAGCCCCCCAGGATTTACAAAATCCATACCCCTCAGCCAAAATGCTTGCCCATGTCTGGGTGTGTGCACCAAACTTTAGCACAAAACATGTTGGTACACATACATGGGTCGGGGTTAGGGGGTTTGCCACCTCCCAACTTGGGCTAGACCCCCAAACGATCCCACTCACCCACCAGCAGCCCACACTTTTGTTCCTGACACCACCCATCAAAATAGACGCGAGCCCCCAAATCGGTAGGTCCACTCCCAAATTCTCAAATTTTGACTGCCCCTACCCATTTTTCCGGCCAATGTTTGTTGGTGCATTTCCAAATGCCACCCTATTTAACAAAAGTTAGCGGAAATAAAATTCTTTCCAAAGAAATGTCGATTTATTTTCGCACTACATCAATCACAAACAAATTTTGAAACTGTAGAACATTAACTAACCTGCTTATGCATTCATGGCAGAATTGTGTGTGTGAGCGATCGACCAGCGCCGTTCACATGATGCTGTAAATGACAGAGAAGAGAAGGTACTGACGAGCTGAATAATGCCACAAAAGGGAGTAGAAAAATATTGCTCTGTTCGATTAGTCGACCATTTTGTTAAGTCAATGCACCCGAAGGTAGAGGTTCTCTTATTGCAGGTTCCATACAGCTCTCATAGCACCTGCAACACACTCAGTTTAGCGGTACGATCTATGCTGCTTCAATGCAACATCTCAAGGAAGCTAAAGAGTTGATTGTATCTAACACGCCACGCCGCTATTATGTTGGACGCTGACAAAAATTAGACAGCACCAACACGAGTTGTTTTTCAAGATCAACTCAATATCAGGCTAAAGCGGTGTGCTCTAAGTCAGGTTTAAGTAGATCCAATTTGGGGGTAGAGTATGGAAAGTCAGAGAGGGTTCCAGGGTTGATAATCGCAAAAAGTAGAGCTTCCCTTAGAATATCACAAATACAGTTACGAATAGCTGATTTGCTGGTCAGGTTTATTTGTACCCGCAAACAACATCAGAAAACTCTATATTCTATGTCCACAAAGGTATTATATTTTAGTAGACAGAATTCTTTCTGTAATTCAAATATAAAATCTAGTTTTTCTTCAATTTCTGAAAATAAAACATAGCATTGGTGTGACAAAAAACTCTAAATCGTGTATTTTGCCTTAAAAAGCGAACAATTTTTCGGCGAAGGGGCATGACCGACCGAGGGGGAGGGGCACACCCATCCAGCCCGCGGGCCACGCATGTAGGGCAACATACTAAAAGAAGTATCCTTGTTAGAACAAACAACAAAACATTGAATAGCCCTACAGACTAGACGGGTGGGTTTCCTATAGAACATATGCTATCCTTCAATACATAAATAAATAAACACCACTCAACGGATTAATTAATAGTGAAGGTTGCCTCTACCTAACTCGCACCTATACTTACTTTAGTACATGACATAATACAGTAACAATAGTGTTTTCAAGAAATAGAAAATCTTCAAAATCGTCATTTTAGTGGTTTTACGAAGAAAAAGTCACATTTCGTCATGTTTTTGAAATTTATCATTTTAGTGCTCTTCAACTACAGGGTTGTCCGCTCAGTATGTAAGAGTCGTTCTCTGGTCAGATCGAGTTTCAGTATTCAGACCCAAAATTGAAACTTTGGCCTAGAGAGCTGTAAGTTGGTACACTAATACATATCGATAGGTTATGTAACCACCGCAAAGGATTTCCCGATTTGACGATCCAGTCCCGAGATACAGCCGTCTGAAAATCGGCTCGCTTAACTATGGGACAAAAACTTCGAACTTGAATTTCTTTCCTGCTAAAAACAGTTGGGACCTAGAATTTGGGGATTTTACGTAACTTTTAGAGTACTTTAAGAATTTTGGGTCAGTTTTCGATTTTGACGAAAAAAATTTTTTTCAACCCCCTTCCCGCCCCCTAGCTCGTCTAGAACCCCCCCTATGTGGGTTTTTTATTTCAGGTTACTGTAGCGCCATTTGTTAGCTACAGATTGGTGCCAAGCATGATAGCCCACGGCCCGGGGTTTTGAAGTAAATTGACTTCAAATGGCTGAAAATCGCATTTTTTTTCAGTTTTACTATGGGACAAAATTTCGAACTTGAATTTCTTTCCTGCTAAAAACAGTTCGGACCTAGAATTTGGGGTTTTATGTAACTTTTAGAGTACTTTAAGAATATTTGGTCGGTTTTCGATTTTGATGAAAAAAATTTTTTTCGACCCCCTTCCCGCCCCCCTAGCTCGTCTGCAACCCCCCTATGTGGTTTTTTTTTATTTCAGATTACTGTAGCGCCATTTGTTAGCTACAGATTGGTGCCAAGCACGATAACCCACGGCCCGGGGTTTTGAAGTAAATTGACTTAAAATGGCTGAAAATCGCATTTTTTCAGTTTTACTATGGGACAAAATTTCGAAGTTGAATTTCGATTTTCAGCTATTTGGAGTCAATTTACTCCAAAACCCCGGGCCATGGGTTATCGTGCTTGGCACCAATCTGTAGCTAACAAATGGCGCTACAGTAATCTGAAATAAAAAACCCACATAGGGGGGTTCCAGACGAGCTAGGGGGCGGGAAGGGGGTCGAAAAAAATTTTTTCCGTCAAAATCGAAAACCGACCAAAAATTCTTAAAGTACTCTGAAAGTTACGTAAAATCCCCAAATTCTAAGTCCAAACTGTTTTTAGCAGGAAAGAAATTCAAGTTCGAAATTTTGTCCATAGTTAAGCGAGCCGATTTTCAGAAAGCTGTATCTCGGGACTGGATCGTCAAATCGGGAAATCCTTTGCGGTGGTTACATAACCTATCGATATGCATTAGTGTATCAACTTACAGCTCTCTAGGCCAAAGTTTCAATTTTGGGTCTGAATAGGGCAAAGGGCCAAAACTCGATCAGTTCAGAGACTGACTCGTAATGCCCAATGGAAACATCAGTCATTCCAGCAAGCTTCAAAGCCATACCCTTTCAATTACCTGAAAATTGGAATTCCATAGACCACTCTGATTCTCATTTATTGAGTAATAAAACCAGCACCATTTGCAGTCAGTTGTCTGTCATGTTAATTTTCACTGAAAATTTGTAAAGAACTGACCGAAAACGAAACATTTGAGTGAAGCTCAAAAAAAGCGATGGGATATTTTCTTATCTATACACTATACAGTCATGTGTCGTTAATTTGGACCTTAATTTGTTAGCTACAGATTGGTGCCAAGCACGATAACCCACGGCCCGGGGTTTTGAAGTAAATTGACTTAAAATGGCTGAAAATCGCATTTTTTCAGTTTTACTATGGGACAAAATTTCGAAGTTGAATTTCGATTTTCAGCTATTTGGAGTCAATTTACTCCAAAACCCCGGGCCATGGGTTATCGTGCTTGGCACCAATCTGTAGCTAACAAATGGCGCTACAGTAATCTGAAATAAAAAAACCCACATAGGGGGGTTCCAGACGAGCTAGGGGCCGGGAAGGGGGTCGAAAAAAATTTTTTTCCGTCAAAATCGAAAACCGACCAAAAATTCTTAAAGTACTCTGAAGGTTACGTAAAATCCCCAAATTCTAGGTCCCAACTGTTTTTAGCAGGAAAGAAATTCAAGTTCGAAATTTTGTCCCATAGTAAAACTGGAAAAAAATGCGATTTTCAGCCATTTCAAGTCAATTTACTCCAAAACCCCGGGCCGTGGGCTATCATGCTTGGCACCAATCTGTAGCTAACAAATGGCGCTACAGTAATCTGATATAAAAAACCCACATAGGGGGTTCCAGACGAGCAGGGGGCGGGAAGGGGGTCAAAAAAAATTTTTTTCGTCAAAATCGAAAACCGACCAAAAATTCTTAAAGTACTCTAAACGCTACGTAAAATCTCCAAATTCTAGGTCCCAACTGTTTTTAGCAGGAAAGAAATTCATGTTCGAAATTTTGTCCCATAGTAAAACGGAAAAAATGCGATTTTCAGCCATTTGAAGTCAATTTACTCCAAAACCCCGGGCCGTGGGCTATCATGCTTGGCACCAATCTGTAGCTAACAAATGGCGCTACAGTAACCTGAAATAAAAAACCCACATAGGGGGGTTCCAGACGAGCTAGGGGGGCGGGAAGGGGGTCGAAAAAATTTTTTTCCTCAAAATCGAAAACCGACCAAAAATTCTTAAAGTACTCTAAAAGTTACGTAAAATCCCCAAATTCTAGGTCTCAACTGTTTTTAGCAGGAAAGAAATTCAAGTTCGAAATTTTTGTCCCATAGTTAAGCGAGCCGATTTTCAGACGGCTGTATCTCGGAACTGGAGCGTCAAATCGGGAAATCCTTTGCGGTGGTTACATAACCTATCGATATGCATTAGTGTATCAACTTACAGCTCTCTAGGCCAAAGTTTCAATTTTGGGTCTGAATAGGGCAAAGGGCCAAAACTCGATCAGTTCAGAGACTGACTCGTAATGCCCAATGGAAACATCAGTCATTCCAGCAAGCTTCAAAGCCATACCCCACCCTGATTCTCATTTATTGAGTAATAAAACCAGCACCATTTGCAGTCAGTTGTCTGTCATGTTAATTTTCACTGAAAATTTGTAAAGAACTGACCGAAAACGAAACATTTGAGTGAAGCTCAAAAAAAGCGATGGGATATTTTCTTATCTATACACTATACAGTCATGTGTCGTTAATTTGGACCTCGTTAATCCGGATATTCGCCTTCCGGACAAGATTAGGCCAGGTCCCAATTTTCCCCCATGTTATATGACTCGTTAATCCGGACAGAAGATTTGGGTGTCCCAACTTCGAAATTTGTATGGTAAAGTGATTCGTTAATCTGGCTTTGGTTAAGGACAAAATGCATGCGCGATTTTTCAATTCAGGTGTAAATTTTCAATTGAATCATGCTTTTCGTGGAGTCAGAATGTGATTATTTCTGCCTTTTAGGAGCTATAATCAGCTGAAATAAGCTTTTGGCTTTTAATTAAGAGGTAACAGCTGCAGAACCTGATATGCAACAACTAAGAAAAAGCTGTCATTCAGGCCTTTGAGCCGAAAAACAGTGTTTTAGCTTTGATTCGTTAGCCGGAAATTCGCTAATCCGCACACAATTGGCCGGCCCCAAACTGTCCGGATTACCGAGACATGACCACGCTTAGGTAAAGAAGTGGAAGGAAAGCTGACAACGTAGTCTACTGGGAGTGGCAACTGAAAAGGCTGAAATGTGGTTGTTTATTATTAGGTCAAACCTTGGAAGTCCTAAGTCAAACCTTGAAGTCCGTCAACTTTTCTATGAATACTCGTTGCTTGCCAAAATTTTAGCATAAAATGAAGAAAGAGATGTAAACGAAAAATATCTCGGTGATTTCTGCACAAATTTAACCAAAATAGTGCAATTTTAACGGTTTTACAATATTCGGTATTATTCGGTTTCAAAAATACCGAATTCGAATCGAATACATAGCACTAGTAACCGACCGAATAATACCGAAGTTCGGTTGCATCCATAGCCGCGACGCGACCCCCCAAATCGGTAGGTCCAACGCCCTAATTTTCAGATTTTGACTACCCCTACCCATTTTTTCCGGCCCATGCAGTAAGAAAATAAAAGCTATGTCGAAAAAATATACTAATGTAAACTAATGCAGAAAAAACGCGCGAGAACCTGTAGGTAAAGAGTTGAGTTGGGGGAACACGAATTGAAATATTTTCGAGAAAAGCGGTAAAGATCAAAGGAATACCAATGACGTAAATAACGTTTTAGAATGGTTGAAGCGTTAACACAACGCCATTTCAGCATTACGGTAGAGACGGTGTTACGGTAACCGTATTCAGTTCACGGCCTACTCCCACCGACTATAGGACACTACCCCCGGTCGCCGAACACCAACTCGTTTGATGCCGAGGCCGAAGCTGAGACTGAACTGCGTGAAACCATGCACGATAGAAAGAAAAGTTTATACGTCCGAATAGTCAACAAACAATCGGAGCAAGACTAAGAAAAAACAGCAACAGCAAACAAAAAGAAGAACATGGATCGAATCAGATGCGGGCGGGTTGGGCCGGTCGACCGGCTTCAAATACCCTACCCCTCAAGTATCCTTTTAATTCAACTTTTGCTAAACGGACCCTAAATGCCGAGATTGAAGGAGCACTTACAACTTCTTCAGGAAGAGCATTCCAAATTGGAACAACACGATTTGCGAAATAATTTTTTGTTATATCTAGCCGAGATCGCTTGACAAATAGCTTGCGGCTGTGACCACGAGTATTAGTACCAAGTGAAAGTTCAAAAAACTGTCAAAAGGAACCTCCACATAACCACAAAATATCTTGTAGACCATGACTAAATCACGTTCAATTTTACGCTCTTCTAAGGACTTCAAGTCCAAAATCTCCAAGCGTTCTTCATATCGAAAATTTTTCATACCAGGTAGCCGGCGAGTAAAAAGACGCTGGACCCTTTCAAGCAAATCGATATCTTGCAATAGGTATGGATTCCATACTTCTGTTGCATACTCTAACTTGGAACGGACGTAAGTTTTATACATACGTAACATGAACAGTCGCTGACGAGACTGAAAAACTCGGTAAATCAAGTGCACCGTTTGAAATGCTTTTATTAAGGGAAGCGCGTTTGCGCTTTCCCGGTGTAGTTATTGTTACCGCGGTCCATACTAAAAATTGTTTTCGTAGCATTCGAGGAGGGAGCAAATGCGCTTCTCTTATTATGTCGGAGTTTGACCAAATTTGAAAAAAAAGTGCCAAAAAAGGGTATTTTTTCGGCCATACTTTTTAGCGTAACTTTTGTGTTTGTGGACCGATTCCTCTAATATTTGCAGGCATTGTAATTTGAAGTTTTTTCTATCTTTTGGTGAAGATTTGAGCAAAATTGGTTGATTCGTTTTCGAGCACTGCTTTTTTGAAAAAATGCTCTCGAGGGAGGGGGGGGGCTGGCGAAAAAACAAAATGGTGGTTTTCGGCGTTTTTAAGGTACTTCTCGCGGTAACATAGTAACGTGTTATACATCAAAAGTTTGCAAAAATTCTGAATTTTCTATTGGTGCAGTCGGTTTTTGAATATTGTTTTTCGTTTTTGAGTTAAAAATTTTTTTAATTTTTGAAAATTGCCAGTAAAACCAACTAATGGTTTAAAGGTCCCCATGGATGGGACCTGTTACGTTTTGTTAAGCAAAGTGTGTAGTTTCATATTACGTGTGGTAGAATTGCATACTAATCCGGGATCAAAAGTTATGGCCGATTGAAGCACTAAAAATGGTCAAATTTTGGACACTTTTTTCGAAATTTTTTTACTTTTTGATTTTTGAAGCGGGGAAGAGGGTTGCGCGATCTGGGGAAGGTCTGGAGCTCTGGGACTTTTAGGTTTTGTTAAGGAATGATTGTAGTTTGAAACTAAGGGTCGTAGACGTTTTTTCGACTCCTGGATCAAAAGTTATGAAACATTGAAAAATAGTAAGAGTCGGTTTTTCTTGGTTATGAGACCCTGTGTTCAGGACATGATAAACTGGGTAAGAAGTTTTGCGATTTGGCTCAAAATTTGTGTCAGGATGTAAGGACACAATATAAACAAGATTTTAACATTTTTGGGCGAAAATTCGAAAAAAATTTTTTTTGGACTTTTTGCCGTATTTAGCTCATAACTGTAGTAAAAGTAAACGTACAAAGGTGGGGATTGCATATTATGAATGAGAAAAGGCTGTTCTTTCCAACGGTACACAGCAGGCTGCGATCAAAAAGCTCTAAAGATATTTATGTCAGATTTTGGACAAAATTGAAGAAAATGCAAAAATCGCTATTTTTGGGCTATGCTTTTTAGCATAAGTTTTGTATTTCTGGACCGATTGCTCTAATATTTGGAGACATTGTAGATTGAAGTTTTCTCTATCTTTTGGTGAAGATTTGAGTGAAGTTCGTTCATTCGTTTTGGAGTACTTATCAATTGAAAAAATGCTGTCGAGGGGAGCTGAGGAAGAAAGAAAATGGTAGTTTTCGGTGTTTTTGAGATAATTATCAGGGTTATATATAAAGGCGGTATTCACATACATGTACTAGGGGGGTTGGGGGGTTACCCCCCTGCTGGAAAGGCCAAACCCCCCCCCTCACCCCCCACCCCGGAGACAGGTTAAGGGACCCCCCCCCCCGACCAAAAAATACAAGTACTAGTAGTGACTCCAGTATTAAACAAACTGGGTCAGAAATCACTCATTTTTAGCCTAAAATTCACTTGAAAAGCCTTTGGAAACCGAATTTGGCGTTTCCACTGCTGATATTTAAGAAAAATCGGTGTTTTTGGAAGCTCTTTTTGTCATTTTTTGCTTGTTTTTAGCTTTAAAACGCTATTTGGCTGGCAGCTTAAAATAGCGATTTTTGGCGTCCTTACTGAAAAAAACGTGCTAAAAACGCATTTCTAGGCGTTTTGGAGCTTTTCGAAATTTGGGACCCCACACCTGGGCGAATTCCCCTCGACCACCCACCTGAGGAAAACCCCCTACCCCCTCCCCCCAGGTCGGCCCGGAGCTGTTACATGTATGGGTTACGGTTGGACGCATATATGCAATATGCAATATCAAACAATGCATATATGCATGGTTTTTGGCATGCATATATGCATATGCAATATCATATGCATGCAAAATTCCAATATGCAATAGTCATATGCAAATTGACCCTGATATCAAAATTTTGCATATTTTTAGTTTGCATATTTTTTGTCAAAGGTATTGCATATTTTTCGTGCTGTATACTTATGTTCCAAAGAACCTTAAACGGTTCAAATAGTTGTTTCATCTATTTGGCGCGGAGAAATCCATGAAGTACAATAAGTATTCGCCCCAACAGTACAAGTTTCAAAGAGGGCTAGTTTGGCCGATTTCTGGTTTTGAGCTGAGCAAAAATGAAAGAGTTTGCTTAGCGAAAAATCTGAAAAAATAAATCCCTTGATTTGAGGCAGTTTATTATACTGTAAAACTGTACTTTACAGAGATCAAAGCTTCCTCTTTCCACTTACAGAATGGAGATGAATGGCTTGAGACAGACATGGGAAGCATTTCGGCTGAGGGGTAGAATTTTCAATTCCTGAGGGGGCGGAGGGGGTAGGAGCACCTTCGGGAGAGGCTGAGGGGTGGTAAGTCAAAAAGTCCTATTTTTGCTAAAATCAAGGTTTTTGGCTTATTTTTCACTAAAATAAGTTAAAATAAGCTATTCTGAGCTCATTTACACCTAATCCAGCCATATTTTTATCATAATTTCCTATATCATACAAAATTCTTCCAAAAAATTCCTGAGGGGGGAGCGGCCGGCTGAGGAGGGGGTAGGTCAGAACCTGAGGAGGCCAACCCCCTCAGCCCCCTTTGCCCATGTCTGGCTTGATACTCTAAACTCAAGTCGCAAATAATGGAAATCTCAACTGAGACTTTTCAGATTCTGAATTTATTAGTTTGTAAAACTTGGACAGAACTACAAACGGTTAGGTACATTGTATACCACATTAGAGAAAACTAATTTGAACATGCAAACAGTAATTTAGCCGAAAATCTGTAATCTCAACCATTTTTATCTAAAAATTACGAAATGAGCTGGTCTTTCATGCCAAACTGTTTTTCCCTTCTTGTTTTTTTCCAGATGAGGTCTGTGTCTGAAAAATAGGCATGCGTAATAACTGCTAAAGATTTCATAGACATTCCAACCAGACTCGAAAATGCTTGGAAAACATCCAGTTATCGATTTCAGGCCGCCTTGATAAAATATGCAAATATGCAAAAAATATGTACATATCTCATTTTTGCATGCATATGATATATGCAATATCAATATGCACTAAAGATTGCATGCATATATTCATATGCAATATCATATGCATCCCAAAAATCCGATATCATCCAACCATAGTATGGGTATACAT
>JASANB010004674.1:0-24799 GCA_030248155.1 Sabatieria punctata | reverse complement strand
TGAGATTTGTCCGGAGGTTAAGGAGCAAAAGTCGATTCCTAGAAAAACCGGCTCTTAAACACACTGTTGTTCATTTGCCTAAATCACTGTTTTGATTTGAGGGCAGATATCTCAGGAACCAAGCGGAGTATATTAATGAAAATTTTATGATTCTTTCAAGAATTCGTTTGCCTTCCGTTTAAAAAAGATTTATTCAAATCGGTTGAGATTTACGGTTTCTACCGTATCATATCTGGTGGGTTTTTTCGGAATGCCGTGTACAAAAGGGTGTCAATTTCTGTTCTTTTTGTGGTTCTGTTTCCCTGTAGGATATACGAGTTTTGCAAGGGAAGGGTAACCGCATTTCTCAAAAAGAGCACCAAAAGTCGCAGTAAACTTGGACCGGTGGAGGGGGTAAGACCCATGCCCAGGAGTCCAGAGGGACGTGAGTTTTAGTGTCAAGCAAGGTGGGTAGCTGTAGTTCATGCCTTTATTGTTCTCCGTTATCCTCATTAAGCTTGTTTAGAAGCACATTGGAGATTATTGCCAAGGCCCCGCATAATGAAAGTTCCTGGAACTACTTAACTGGGTAAATTAACTTACTTGCTTATCCTTTCTTCCATACATGTACTAAGGGGGGTTAGGGATACCCAAGGTAAATAAAAATGCGCTCGAGACAGTTTAGGGGACCGCCCAACCCGGACCGGAAATACAAGTACTAGTAGCGGCCCCAGTACTAACAGGGTCCGTAGGAGCCTGGAAAGTTAAGGAATGATGGAAAAGTGAGGGAATTTAAAAAAGTCAGAGAGTTTGGAGTTTGGTCATTGAAAAATTTGGTAGCAGTAGAAACATCACGCCGCCGCTGTGAGCGAGGAAATAAAGGACGACGACACTCGAGCCCCCACCTGAGGAACCCCCTAGCCCATACATGTAACAGGTCATCCGCCGTTGGGGGGGTCTTAGCCAAAATTTTGGGGGAGGGGGGTGGGCACTAAAAAACGCTCAAAAATCGAGAAAAATCGCAATTTTTGGCCTAAATATAGCCAAAAATCGCTAATTTGGGCTGAAATACAGCTGAAAAGTGCTGTTTTGCAGGCGATTTTGGCAATTTTTGTGTGTGAAAGTGTAAAAAATTGCAAAATTTTGCTCGAAAATTTACTTGCCAGAAAAATCGGAGGGGGGGGGTCGGTGAAGTCGTCTCGGGGGGGGGGGCTGGCCTAAGTAGGGTGGGGGACAGACCCCCCAGACCCCCCCTGTTACATGTATGCCTTAGCCCCTCCCTCCAGGTCGGCCCGGAGCTGTGACATGACATGTATGTCTGGCCTATACATGTTGTACTAGGCAGGTCGTTTGGGGGTTACCCCTATAGAGTTGTAAAAAAAAATTTTTTTGAAAGCCAAAAAAAGCTTTTTTTATGAAAATTTTTCATTTCGAAATTTTTTTTTCAAAATTTTTTCCTAGCATGAAATATAGCTTGTAGGAGATGCAAGGATGCATCAGAAGCAACTTTAAATGCAAAAGCTGATACTTTGGTTCAAACATAGTGTTACAGCCTGAGAGTCGATATTCTACCTGCAGCATTGCTCATATGTAGAGTGGCTGCTGCCCTTCAAAACCTATTATTATGCTTAGAATAGGCAAGAAACTGATACAACTGCACTTCTAATGTATATCTGAGGCTAAATTCAGCGATTTTCCCCTAAAATTTCCATACTGTGAATAAAATAAAAATTTTCGAAATGGGCCTTCAAAAAAAGTTTTTTTTTTAAAAAAAAGAGCCTAACAACACTAACCCCCTAGCTAGAAAGGCCAACCCCCCCCCCCCGACTCAAAAATGCAAGTGCTGGTTGGTAGCGGCTCCACTACTAACAAACTGCTTTAACAGCCTTTAGTAACCGAATTAGGCGTTTCTGGTGCTGATATTTAAGACAAACGGTGTTTTAGAGGCCATTTTCATCGTTTTTCTACTTATTTTTAGCTCTAAAACGCTATTTGGCAGCATACATGTAACATGTCATCCGCCGATGGGGGGAGGGGGGGTTGGGGGGGTCTGGCGCCGGCCGGGGGGGTCTGAGCCAAAATTTTGGGGGGGGGGGGTGGGAACTAAAAAACGCTCAAAAATCGAAAAAATCGCAATGTTTGGCCTAAAAATCACCAAAAATCGCTAATTTGGGCTGAAATACAGCTAAAAAGTGCTGTTTTGCAGGCGATTTTGGTAATTTTTGTGTGTGAAAGTGTAAAAAATTGCAAAAATTTGCTCGAAAATTTACTTGCCAGAAAAATCGGAGGGGGTCGGTGAAATCGTCTCGGGGGGGGGGGTCCCCATCCGGGGGGGGGGGGGGCAGGCCTAAGTCGGGTGGGGGGCAGACCCCCCAGACCCCCCTGTTACATGTATGTTTGGCAGCCTTAAAGTAGTGACTTTTCAGCCTGATTATGAATGACATAAAACGCATTTCCAGCACAGATGTTAAAAATATATATTTTTGAAAATCGTCTAAAAGGTGTCCAGCACATACATGTAACAGGGGGTCTGGGGAGGACTGCCCCCACCCAACTTAGGCCGGACCTCTCTGGATGGGACCCCGAGACGATTTTTCCGCCCCTCCTCCGATTTTCTGGCAAGTAATTTTTGGAACAAATTTTTGCGATTTTTACAATTCCAGACAGAGAAATTGGTGGGGGGGTCGAGACCTAGTTGGTGGCCGGAAACCCCCTGGACCCCCCGCGGCCCATGTATGCCCCCAACCCCTAGTACATGTATGCTGAGGCTTGTGCTCGAAGGCGATTTGTCAGCAAACCGCAACAAAACAAGCGTTCCTAATTACTTTGTACATGTCTAGAATTCTTGATGAGAAGGGTCTGTCGAAGAATGAGACGGTGGCTAATTTCTGCGAACAGTTGTACGAGAACAGCAAGGCAAAAAGTCCCTACCTTCTCATTTTCTTGGTCGAAGCTATTGAGGAACAACTCGACAACAACCCCAATTCGCCCGAACTGTTGGTTAAACGCGCTAATCAGGTATCTTTGTATCAGTTCCAAGAAAGGCCTGGAAAATCGTTGCAATTTAGCCTTAGATATTCAATTAACCATATATGGTGTCGGTACCATAACCGGCGTTAAGTGCCTGACTGAATTAACAGTACAGTTTTTTTTCTATTTTTAGCTTGGAAATAAGTTTTGAAGCGCAGTAGCTGCTTTGTAAGCAATGTTGTAGATTAGAATATCGACTCTCAGGTTGTGATACTGGTTGAACTAAAGCTTTTGTATTTTATCTTGCTTCTTCTGATGCATCCATGCTAAATTGTATGCAAAATGGAAAATTTTTTGAGAAAGATATGAAAAATGCAAAGGTTTTTTGGTCTTATAAAATTTTTTCACAACGCTGCATTTTTATCATTTGCCTTTGCTACGGTGGAAAATATGCAGGTTTGTTTTTTCACCGATCCTATAGTTATAGAAAAGAAGAAAAATAAAAAGGTAAATAACATGACAGTGAAGCAATAAAGCGAACATTCTGATCCTGAAAACATTTGCAAAGTCTGAATTTCGTTTCCGCTGATGGTTTGAAATTGACTCTTGCATTTTAACAAAATACAGTATGTCCCAAAAATAACTACAAAAACATTACAAACGCTTGCTGCTGGACTGATTCACTTTGTAAGACGGACTCAAATTGTTCTTCTATAATCCTACCATTTTTACATATTCAAAGTGGAACCAACCCTTAACCCTTTCGAATTCACCTGGCCACATGGCATAGATTGCTTCCACGAACACGAAGTTTGTGTTAGTCATGAAATTTTTGTGTTCGCCTCTTTTCGCCGAACCACCCCCGAACACGAGACGAACACAAAAATGGGTGGGGCGAACACCTGACGAACACCACCCCAAACAACCCCCAAAGACCCCCTGAACAACACCTCCCCGAACATCCCACAAACATCTTAAAGACATTTTAGGGACACAGGAACACTTTAGGGATATTTTAGGAACACTTTAGGCATACTTTACGGACACTAAAAATCGCAAAAAAATGTAATTTTGGTCTGGAAATCTCTAAAATCTCTAATCGTAAAAAATCTCTAATTCGGGATCAAATACAGCTAAAAAGACAGGCGATTTTACCAACTTTAGTGTTCCTAAAGTGTCCTTTAAGTGTTCCTAACATGTCTCTAAGGTGTTTGGGTGGGGTTCGGAGGGTGTTCAGTTCACCCCACCTATTTTTTGGTGTTCGCGTTGTGTTCGTCTGTTGTTCGGGTACTATTGGGCCAGGTGTTCGCGAACACCTTAACTATGGGCTCAGTGTTCGCCTTGTGTTTGGGGAAATAGGCGATCGCATTCACAGACCTCTGAACACAGAAATTGTGTTCGCCTCAAGGGTGAATTCTAATGGGTTGATTCGAACCAAAGTTCAAAACACAGCAAAACGTTAAAAACACCATTTTGGCGGCCACCGTAACGCTTCTAGAAAAAAATAATTTGCTTTTATTTATTTGGCATTTTTCGAAATGGGTCAATGCCAGTTGATCAAAAAGTTTTCCGCATCCGTCGACACTTTGAATTGAACGAGCTTCATTTTACCCATTCAAAGAGAATATCGAACGCCGTCATCGCCGTACCAAACAAACCAGGAATAATGGTGTTTTTACGTTTTACCCTGTGTGTGTTCGACTTTTGGTTTGAGTTAAGCGCTCCCTTTGGATATCTATGTAAAATATCCAAATTACATGAACAATTTGAGCCTGAAGTAAAGGTCCTGCAGAACAGAACAGACCAGCAGCAGTAAGCGTTTGTAGTAATGTAGTAGTTATTTTGTAGATGTGTTGTGTTGCAGTTGTTAGAGGAGTTGGTGGCAGTGGATCCTGTGCGCAGGAAGTACTGGGCATTCCGGCAACGGGCACTCGAAAACAAACTCCACTCTAGTACCAACGGCGCTTGTTGATAAGAAGACAAAGGAAGATTGTGTTCTCAGCTCAATTGTTCTGTTTTATGTTTAATGTTCGATTAAAGTTGTGCTGCTATTGCC
The DNA here is from genome assembly GCA_030248155.1 of Sabatieria punctata. NCBI lineage: Eukaryota > Metazoa > Nematoda > Chromadorea > Araeolaimida > Comesomatidae > Sabatieria > Sabatieria punctata. Next base: position 19,794 of record JASANB010004674.1, on the reverse strand, counting down.
TCCATTAATCATATTACGTCTTCCGCGTTGCTCTCGTATCTCAATCTTGATCTTGGTTTCACTTCGTAATTGCTATAACAGTCAGGCACGTGCTTTCGGTACTTAGAATAGTGGTAGCCCTACCTTTGGCCACGGGTGCTTCCCTTAATCGACTACTCTCTTTTTACAGCATATGATACACCTAGGTTATGGCGCCGCTCTATTCAAATTTCATATCGTGGTGCCGATATTCACTACAGCCTCCCGTAGTTGGAACGATTTTTAGGATACCGAGAAAATTCATTTTCATTATGCAGTATGGCAAAAAATGTCCTTCCTTTTTCTCGGACTTTGCTCAAACTATTCGTTCTCGGTGATTTCTTTGTCGATTTGGCTCAAATTTTCAGGATTAATTAACGATATGACTGGGTAGATTGACTGGTAGGCAAGTTTACCACCAAAATTCTAACTCGCTCAGGCTTTATGAGCCGGAAACTAAGAATTAGGTGGTCCACGGAAAAATACATGTAGTTAGGGGTTTTGGGGGTCTAGCCCCCAGGCCCGATTTTGGGGAAACCCCCAGCCGGATTCGCGGGTTTCTGGAACCCAGAAACCCTATTTTTGGTTGAAAAGTAAAAATTCAGGGCGCCCAAATACGTACAAACTGATGACCAAGATCCGCTTTCAAGACTGGTTTCAACCCCAAATTAAGGCTTTATAAGGGCTAAACAGGGTTTCTAGACGTTATAAACCCTATTCAAACGTTTCAAACGCCCTAATTTGGGTTTCTAATATCCTAATTAGTGTTTCTAAAGGCAACCCTAATTTGGGTCTCAGATCAGAAGTCCTAACTAGGGTTCCTGAGTCCCAAAATAGGGTTCCGGAACCCTAAGTTGAGTTTCTGAAATCCAAAATTAGGGTTTATAGGTTTCAGATGCCCTAAAGGAACCGTAGGTTTAGATGCCCTAATTAGGGTTTCAAAGTCTCTAAATAGGGTTTCAGAAATGTGTTTGAGCTCTATTTTGTCGGATAAAATTAGGTTTTTTTTGTGCGTTTTAATGCTAAATAATGTTTTTTCGCACGTTTTAAATCAAAAATAGTTTTTTGCACGTTTTAATACAAAAATAGGGTTTTACAGGGAATTTTTGCAGTTCAGACAGGATTTTTACCCGAGTTTTAGCCCTGAAAACCCACTTTTCGTCACCAAAACAGGTCCCTGAACCCCCTTTCGTGCTGCAACCCTATTTTTAACTTGTAAACCCCCAGCCGAAAGCCCAGCTACATGTATGCAAAAAAATACCTACTAATTTTTTCGTTAATTCGAAAATTCTCGTGGACCCCCTGATTCTCGGTTTTCGACTCATATAACTTGAACGAGTCAAAATTTTGCACAGTATCTACTCAGTCATGTTTTTAATTAATCGTGAAAATTTGAACCAAATAATAGATAAAGAAATGACCGAGAACGAATCATTTGAGTGAACTGTTTTGGCCCATACTGTAGTCACTCAGGGTAAGGATAAGTTCAGGAAATTTTCCTATGAAAAGGCCGCACCTACCCAATCTACAGGTACAGGGTGTGTGAAAAAATTTTTCCGTCCCCACCCGCCCGTACACATGTCTAGCTTGACTGTAAGAGCAGTGTGTTTGCTCAAATAACCAATATAATTATTTTCGACCGTCATGTCCTCCTCAAGCTCTACCGAGCGCGCATTCAGCCGTCTCTATACCAAAACAGATTCCGGCTACATGGTGATTCTGAAGCATTTAAGCGGCGTGGCAGTACTTTGCGTCGCGCCCAACCATCCACTACTGGAACGTGGAAAAGTGCTGAAGGTGGACTTTGAGTGCGCCAAACGCAATTACGCTCAGAACAAAGTAATAGGCAAAGGAAAACGCGGCGGCTTCCAGCTGCAGCCGGAGACAAAGCTGTGTCGCGTTCTGTGTGAGGGTGATGAGGAAACTGTTCTGAGGGCCGGGGTGCACGGCAAACTGGTCGAGGTGAATGAGAGGCTGCTTGAGGAACCGCTGCTTCTTACCACCAAACCTGAACACAAGGGACACGTTGCTATTGTGCTGCCCTCGCATTTGGCCAGAACCGGTTTGCTGTCTGAAGAAGAGTTCAGAAATCTGCCGCCAATAGATCAATCGTCTTGATATATGCCACAAAACTCGATCACATTCGTATTTTTCGGTTTACATGATGGAGACTGTACGTACAAAGTAAATATAATAGACGTTTCTTGTTTTCTAGTGGGCCGTCCAAAATCAATGGTATTTTAGGCCGTTCTTACCCCTCCTCCGATAATCGGTCGTAATAAATTTCTAACCCCCCCTACCTTAATTACGTAGTAATATGGCTAACCGGCCCACCCCCAATTTTCGGCGTTCTCTATCCATTGACATGTTTAGTAAAAATGTCTGACTTTATTTATGTTGTATGCCTATCTATGTATTAAGCCTGGTTCACATCTGCCTGCGCTATGCACTATGCGCTATGCGCTATGGAATATGAGCTAAGCGCCATGATCCAGGAGGTTAGTCCATAGCGCAGACGTGTTCACACTTCTGCGCTATGAGCTAAGCGCTGAGCGAATTTGTCGAGGTATTTTTTGCGAAATTTTATTAGTTGAATCGCTATGCCGCTTTCAAAAGTAATTTTGGCGGCCCTGGCTGTCAGGCACCATCGAAAGAAACGCTTAATTAATTGCAAAGCGTCGTTACTGGGTATGTCCAATTAACGTTAGACGGCAACAGCATGGTGAATTTCACCATTTGATACCAATGATGCGATCGCGAGAGCCAGAGAAATTCTTCAAGTACTTTCGCATGGATCCGCCAACATTTGACCACTTGCTGAGTCTGGTTTCTGCATCAATTTACAAAGAGTCGACCAAGTTCTGTTACTTTGCGTTATTTGGCAACTGGAGACTCTCAGCAAACTATCACTTTCAGTTACAGACTAGGTATTGCCATTTCAGTCGACTTGAGACTTCGTTAAATTGATCGTACAGTGGCTAAAGTGATCTTATGACCGGCGTCTCTTGGATTATAGACATGTTGATACTTTCTGACTTCTTCAATTAAATTCTCGTCTTCATCTAGTGCCATGCTACACTTTGGATCTTCCATTTACAGTCGATTTGCAATAACAACCGAACAAACACAGCAACAGACGCAATAAATCCTTAGTCCATGGACTAAAAAGTTGAACAGAATTCAACTCTTAGCGCGTAGCGCGTAGCGCATAGTCCATGGCTCTTAGCGCATAGCGCACAAGTGTGAACGCATCTGTGCTATGGACTAAAGCTCTTAGCGCTTATTCCATAGCGCATAGCGCATATTCCAGGCAGGTGTGAACCGGGCTTAAAACATGATGGTACTGTATGTACTGAAAACCACACTATTTTTGGGAGGGGTGAAAAAATCCGGGCTTTTGAGATGACATTGTTTTATGAACTGCCCCAGGGGCCATTCCGAAGGGGTACTGGAGTGTGTGCATGGCATGGCAGTGAGCTGATTAATTAGTGGTGTCGTCGTTAATAGCTGAGGTGGGCCTCACTATAAAACGAAGTGAATGACACGTTCAAATCGTGCGCTCCTGTGAGCGGTTACTACCATAGTTTGGCTCCGCCCATAATAGTGTTTCCCAGTAAATTTATTTTGAAATTAAATAACTATTGGATTGCTTGCTCATCCTTCTGAAGAAAATACTGTAACTTGCTAATAATTTGCTTTGTACCCAAATTCTGAAATTTGATTTGATAGAAATTTGTTATTTGATGTGAATTAAATATATATTTGCCTAAATAACTACTCAATTCCTGAGGAAACAGCTGAAAACCTGGGTCGTGTCAGTCCAAAATGAGTTGACCTTTCTTCAGATGGCAACAAATGGTCTACAAATTAGAATTTAATGAGTTGATATCTTCGCAAAAGGCATACAACGTTATCTTTGGACTGAACTTGTTTTGTAGCTAGACTTCTAAATCAATTCAATCAATCAGTTGAAGTCTAAATTCTGATTACTAAGCGAGAACATCAAATTCGAAATTTTTATCAAATAGTTAAGCAGCCCGATTACCGTATCTTCGAATTGAAGCATCAAATCTCTGGGATTCTTTTTCATGCGTTCGAGAACTCGTCTATACTACAGGGTTTGCCAAAAAAAAAACAACCCAGCAGATTTTTCGCTATAGCAACCGCAAATCTCAGCCGATTTCGATGAGTCCTTTTTTAAATGAAAGATAAATAAATTACTTTCAATATTCAGAAGCAGCTTCTATGTTCTATTTGTCAAGAATTGTTGTGAAAAGCTCCCAAAACGCCGTCTATAATGTAATTGTCATGATTTATTATATCTTAACTGTACCGAAAACGTCGGAAAGTGCAGAAACACTCTCTGTCTTGGTGCCTTGCAATACGGTGTGCGTTGCTGACTGACAACTTCGTAGAGTTTGTTCATCTGTTCGTCTGTGACTTGTGTGCCTACTTGACCAGCTGAAGTTAGTCAACTTTAATCAGAGTGATGATTGAACCGGCCGGCCTCAGGCCTCATTGTAATTAATAAGGTCACCTGTTGTCCCAGTACATTACGCAAACGACTTAATGAAGCTGGTTGACAGCTGGCCGCACATCCACGATGCAGCATACATATGTGAATAGGACATCTGTTGTAAGGAAGTTACGCCTACGCATTTAAACATGCATTTTGCGAGAAAGTCAACTTACGTAGGATAAAGTATGCAAGATATGAGGGATTGCACGAAAACAGCCTTTACTATTGTAACGTTTCGGACTCGTACGGCGGCCGTTATCAGGCAGAATGGCAAGCTGGCTAAGATCAGTTGAGAGGTAAGAAAAACAATAAAACATAAAACACCATGAATCACGTCAATGGACGATCAACTTGGATGTTCAAGCAACTTTAATCCGCCGATCCAGCTGGTATCAAAATATGGAAAAATAGATGTCAAACGAACACTAATGGTGCATGTTCGAACATCAGAGACCCTAGAACCTGAGCTGTATCCCCTCAACGTTGGGTCGGTAACCCATTTTCGGGCCATTTTTCGACTGTTATTCAAACGATCTCTTTTACTTGTTCCCTAACTTACAGTTTCCACTCACACATTGTTTTGTAGCTGTTGCAATGGGCTTTCATTTTCTGGTACTCGCGTTTCTAGATCATAACTACGTAGAATGTACTGTTGTTTGAGTATAAGATTTTCAGGAATCGGTTCGGTATGGGTAGGTATTCGCAAAAATACCGGTATTTATTCGGTATTATCTGAAAATGTTTTAAAAAGTCAAAACACTGAATTTCCCATTATGGCCATGGATTTAGTCATTTCCAAGGTCAGAGGCTAGAAAGTTCATCAAAAGCAATGGGATTTACGCTTTTTAGTAATTTTTGTAAATTATTTTTTAGTTCTACTGCAGTGAAAAATGTTTCTATAAATAATGTTGGCTAATAGAAGTGCTTCCACTTGTACTGTAGTTTTAAGGCCTGCTAGTGTACAGTATGGAGATCTAACGAGCACTGACAAAATGCCGGGCTATTTTGTTGATTGTGAATGTACTGTAATCAAGTACATAGAGACTTGATTATTAAGGAGCAGTGTGAAGTTAAGCCATAACTAGACCAACGCTTTCCAATGACAAAGCAAGTTTTGGACAGGGAGTAGGGTCAGAGGACTAAAAATCATTCGAATTCAATATTTTGGAAGGATGTCGTAATAGAATGTGTATCTGCATGCCCCAAAAAATGCAAAATTACAAAGAAAGCATTGTGATTAAAATACCTGGAATCGGTAGGTATTTGTTGGGTAGATATTCTAAAAAATACCATTTTTTCGGTATGGGGTCGGTATACCCAATCAACAGTAATCATAACCCGGTTTTAGCGAGATATTCTCGAAAAACTACCAATTTTTCGGTAATTACGACATCATTTTTTTCCAGAAATTTGTCATAACTGCTCTCATAGATGCGGGTTCCGGGTAGGGTAATTCTGGCAGAACAGATGCAGCACTGATGGGCAAACAAAATTTAAGATGGTTTGCAACTTTATGGGGTCAGCACCCCCTGTTTGGCGATTTGAAGACAGTCGTCAAAATTTTGTTTTGATTAAAATTATTAACAGACCACTTATTCTTATGCGCTTTTACTCGCTGATTACGAATTTAAACTCGGCTTGACTAGATTCGGCCTGATTCTCAAGTTATTCGCGTCCAACAATCAGCTTCATTGCATTTGCCAACTGCTGATACATGCTCAGCGCCAAGCTGTTAGATGGAATTTTGACCGTTCAGTCCAAAAATGACCATTCATTAATCAATCAATAATCAAATTAATCAGAATCTATGACCTACCGCTTCTGAGTTATGCCCATTCAAATTTTCTCGAGATCTTTATACATATGGTCAGTCTTGTTGCACCAGCTATCAGGGTGCCTCACTTTTACTGCTGCTATACGGCCGGGGTGTGACTGATGGATATAGTTTTGACCGCTGCGTCCGAAAATTATGATCTATGACCTACCGCTCCTGAGTTATGCCCATTCAAAATTTAGCATTCAATTACAGCTCTCTGGCCCAAAGTTTCAATTTGGGTTCTGAATTGGGCAAAGGACCAAGACTCGATTGAATCAGAAACTGACTCTTTAACCATACCGATGTTTTACACAGTTGTCGGTTGAAAATTGAAAAATCAAACAGCACGAAATTTTCAGTAAAACTTCCTAACAATTCCAAAATTGGCCAAATAATCTCTTCTTTCGAATCGTCTGACAAAGAGCAGTCAGGTCATGCCCTTACATGCGCATTTTTGTAGGATTCAGTAAACTCAAAAACAACACAATAAATCACTGAGCCTTTACAAAACGTTAATAGCAGCACACGTAGGTAGCTGGAAAAAAGGAAAGATCAGATTTGGCGTTGACAACAATCATGCTATGCAAATAAAGCACAACAAAGCAGAACAGTGCTATTTTTTAACTTGGTTGTTTGGTTTGACGCCAACTTTCGAACCCACCTGCCACAATTCCAAGGTCGGTGGCAGATGGTGCCCGCTGAGCATCGCTCGTACGCCTTTTCTGAAATCAAACGAAGCCTGTATATGTATTTTCCCGTCCCCTTTTCCGTTGGATACAATGAAACAATCGGCCAAAATCAAAAAGCGATAGATGATGCACTAAAGCTGTTAGTTTTGCCCTCAAAATGCCTTTTATATGCGTTTTTCAATATCTTAGGGGCCGTCCATAAACGACGTCGTTCCAAAATCCGATCGATTTTTCGGACCCCCTCTCCCCAAAATCGCCTTGCGTCGTTTCTTGGGGACTCCCTCCCCCTACGGCGACATCGTTTTTGGTTTACCCCCCCCCCGATAAAAAGGCAGTACGTACAGTAATGTAACGTTTTCTTGTTACCATACTGCGCAATCAGTTGAATAAATCCCTACTACCACTCTGGGAAGCGTTTCTGTAGGTAGAAACTACTGTTGGCAAGTCCGACCTGAACCTTGACTTATTAATAAGTCATTAACCTGAAATTGGAGGACTTGAACCTGAACCTGAACCTATATTATTTGAGCCGGAGGACTTGAACCTGAATCTTAAATATGGACTTGATTTTCAGGTTCAAAACAGTATCTTTCAAATGTCAAAATTCCCTACTTCAATAACTGATTTTTCCTGTATTACCTGCTGAATTTATATTGCAGTCTGTGCATTTGCATGTTTGCTTGTTATTTTATGCCATTTAAATTTGCGCCGTCCGTTGTTTGTGACATGCGTGACATACAACTTTGCTGAAATTGATGCATTGTTGTTATTGTTACAGTATCACTTCGCGGCGCGCGGCGCAGTAGGAAACAAAACCCCACTAGACGGGGAGGAGTTGTGTTCCCCCCGCCCGCCAACCGCCCTGACTTTACAAGCTTGGTTTTAAGCTTATAGGCTTCTGTCCCAGCTCAGGCTTTGGATTTTGGCTCCAAACGCCTAATGAAGCGCGTGCCTGTTTTCGGTTTTTACATTGTAAAAATTGTGGCGTGATTTCTAACCGATTCGGTTGCGGTTTTTTGCTTTTATTAATAAGTTTAGGGTTTGCTCTTGCTTTGTAAATGTCAATTTAAAAAATTTTGATTTTAAAATTGTTTTATGGCGAAATAAAATTTTTAAATCTTTTTAAAAATAGAATAACTCGAAAACGGCTTGTTGTTTCAGCAAGCACACTTCAGAAATGAAACTTTTTACGTAAAATTTCACACTCGAAAAGGACTTGAACCTGAACTTATTGTCCAGGTCTTTTTTAAACCGGACTTGAACCTGGACTTGAACCTGAAATTTTGCGCTTGGACTTGACCTGAACCTGAACCTGTTTTCAAAAGCCCGGACTTTCCAACAGTAGTAGAAACCTTTGACAGAATGTGCACATATCGAAAATAATGCAATCCAAGTATCCTAAAATTCCGAAAAAAGCGATGTCGTTTTTTGCTAACCCCTCCCCCTCCCGGTGCATCGTCTATCGTCGCATTTCAGCCAACCCCCCTGCCCCCTCTGGAACCACGTCGTTTATGGACGGCCCCTTTAGTTGCCACTGATATAGTAGTTTGTTTTAAGAGGAGTAAGTTAGTTTGGTGGCTGCGGTTGGCTTGTACCTCAATTCGGACTGTCGTTTAAACAAGATGAGAGCGTTGATAATCCAGTCGTTGTTTCCGAACACGAAGAGCAGTGTGGCTTCGGTGGCGCGCTTTGCAGCCAACAACTGAAGCCCCAACCACAGGGGGATAATGAACATGAAGACGCTGGCCGCCGCGCTTATCATCAGACTTTTGGTGAGCGACCGTTCGCTCTTCCGGTTTTGCTCCTGTGTATCGTCGGGCATTTCGTTGTTAACTGCTCGCTTGTAAATCATCACGATCGGTATGTAGATAAGCAAGGCTGCTGTCAGCGTGTAGAAGGTGAGTGTGCTGTACCACCGGTTGAACAGGGGCCCGGCAGCTCGCTGAGTGGGGCCTGGTCGACACTGCACCGCCACCGGTTGACTGAGGTGGCCGCTAAACCACGCCCACAGCAAGGGGGCCGGGAACGCCATCAACACGGAGGGCACGAAAACGGCGCTTACTAGGATCAGACCGTAGCGGTTTTTCTGTTGGTAGTACTTGAGGGGCCATCCGACGGCGATCAGACGATCGATAGACACCACCAGCTCCATCCAGCACAACATGGGGAAACTGAAGGAATAAAAGAGCTGGTGGATTCCGATCAGACACTTCCAAAGCGGCGTTTGCAACTGATGCTGCTCCATCAATATTAGATATGTGTAGTAGAAACCTAGAACTGTTCACTTTGCTCTTAGAGCCAAGCTTTCTAAAGGTTGGTGGGGCAAACCGGCCGCTTATCACCTATAGAAATGGTTCTTTCTGTGGTAATACGTAGATTCTTTCCCCAACTGCCAACTTCATTAACTTTGAACCTTCAGAAATGAAGTCTAATAATAGCAAGATACATTTTACTTTACCTCCCATTGAATAAGCGATTCCAGCCACCGCATCTCCTAGTGCTTTTCCACTGATGATGATGTACTGTTTGCGACGGCGTAGCGCCCGATGGTATACGGTAGCCGAGACAACCAGCAGATTGGGCACTGCTATAGCCATTCCTTGGAATATGTAGACGATGTATAGCCAGAGACTTGCTTTCTCTTTGTCAGCCGGTGCGGTGGTGTGGTTCATTTTGCTGCAGCTGATCAATGCTAATCACCTACGACGATGAGCTGCAACTCAAATATTGTGACCAGCGCAGGTGCTGCTACGATCAAACGTAGAACACTAAGAATGAGTGGGCTGACCGGCTGCCTGCTGATTGGCTCAGTGAAAGCGCTAGACTGTACCCTAAGTCGGCCACCGTGGAAGAAATCTATAGAGTCTTCTGTTTATGGCATAATCCGGAATCTGGAAGTTAGATCTCTTCTCTGAATCACTACACAATTTGCACGCTTACATACCTCACAGGCACACCTGCGCACTGTACGTACATTCGATAGCGCATGTTTTACATGTGTTTTTGAAGTGGGGTTGCCTTCAAGTGCAACTGACAATAAGACATACGTACTGTAGCTGTGTATACACATGCGTAGGCGCAAACCTCCTTACAACAGATGTCCTATATACACACATATCGACCAGCTCTCCTCAACCAGCTTCATTAAGAGTCAGTTCGCGAGAGAATCGACCCTTGTTCTTCACAGCTATGTGCAAGTCGAAAAATCGAACTCAGGCCTGGGACCTCCGGTTTGGGGAAGTTGTACCTAACGATGACTTGTGCTAAACCTGAAGAGCACAGCCCTCTAGGTTCCCTGGTCCGGCAGAGCCAGCCCTCGGAAGCAGGGTGGGCAACCATCAAAATCGGACTGTGAATAGGTCATGTTTGACTGAGTGTCACTTGCGATCCAAAGCAGCTAGAACGTTGTGCTTGGTGCCAAACGAATCGTCATGACATGGGCTTTCGTTTGCTGCATAAGTAGTACTGTTTTGCTGTTTCGTTCTCTAACCACGACATCGAATGTGAAAAAATCCGCAAAAAAATTTCATGGTGAAGTTCACTAAATTAGATTTTTCTCGAAAATAAAAAAAGTTACCCTCGGGATTTTTTTATATTTTATAGCCCTGTGAATTGCGCTTCTAACGGTGTATAGAAAGTGGCAAAAACGCATGCCTCTGCATATCAAATTTCCACTCAAAGTTCAAAGATAACCAAAAATTCGCTTATTTAACACTATTTAAGAATGTATCCCATGCCTATGTATGTATGTATGTATGTATGTATGTATGTATGTATGTATGTATGTATGTATGTATGTATGTATGTATGTATGTATGTATGTATGTATGTATGTATTGAAGAGTTTGATAGTTTGAGTGAGTGTTTGTAGTATCGTGCTATCGAGTGGTTGTGTGCATGCGTCCGAGAGTGTGTGTGTTGTTGTGTTGTAAACCAAATCTACTAGTAAAGACCTCCACTTCTCTTCAGTATGTACGTATGTATGTATGTATGTATGTATGTATGTATGTATGCATGTATGTATGTATGTATGTATGTATGTATGTATGTATGTATGTATGTATGTATGTATGTATGTATGTATGTATGTATGTATGTATTGAAGAGTTTGATAGTTTGAGTGAGTGTTTGTAGTATCATGCTATCGAGTGGTTGTGTGCGTGCGTCCGAGAGTGTGTGTGTTGTTGTGTTGTAAACCAAATCTACTAGTAAAGACCTCCACTTCTCTTCACTATGTATGTATGTATGTATGTATGTATGTATGTATGTATGTATGTATGTATGTATGTATGTATGTATGTATGTATGTATGTATGTATGTATGTATGTATGTATGTATTGAAGAGTTTGATAGTTTGAGTGAGTGTTTGTAGTATCGTGCTATCGAGTGGTTGTGTGCGTGCGTCCGAGAGTGTGTGTGTTGTTGTGTTGTAAACCAAATCTACTAGTAAAGACCTCCACTTCTCTTCAGTATGTATGTATGTATGTATGTATGTATGAATGTATGAATGTATGAATGTATGTATGTATGTATGTATGTATGTATGTATGTATGTATGTATGTATGTATGTATGTATGTATGTATGTATGTATGTATGTATGTATAATTGTGCTTAGTAGGAAGTTGATTCATTAGAAACTGATAATGAATTTCATAGTGAGAAATGACCAAACAAAGCTACATCAATGGTGTATCCAGGATTTTGCTAAAGGGGGGTTGTTAATTTTTGAAGTTGCCTGGTTGGGCCCCTGCCCAACAAGGGCGAGAAAATTTTGAGAAATTAGCCTTCTAAAAATGGATTTTAAAAGATATTCTGATCATAAAATAGATAGTTTTAGATCATGGTTAGATAGTTTGAGTACATAATTCCTTCATTTCTCTGATTTTTAGTCAATTTTCCTTCCTACCTCCGCCGCAAAGGTGGGTGTACCCACCCTACACCCCCTGAATGTGCCACTGAACTACATCAGTCAAGGATCACTTATCAGATCACCCATTTCTGTTGCGCCACAATTCGTCTTCAACATTGACATGGTTGTGATCATTTATGTAAGCATCATGGTGGATGTAAATGTACTCATCTGTACTCATTTATGTAAATCTTGGGGCTGTTCAATGTCAAGTTGCTCATCTTCATTTTCAGGAACTAAAAGATAACACAAGACAATGAAGAAAATTTGCTGCGTCCCTATTACTCTGAGTACGCTGTCGCTTTTGTGCAGGTCCTCTTGGCCTGGTAGCCGTGCCATCACTGTGCGCTTTGTGTGAAACATATGTACATGAATGTAATAATTAGGATTAGGTTTCAGTTCATGTGCTAACCACTAGAATCCCGAACATAAGGCATTTCCTTTGCCAGTGTCCCAGCATTATGCTTCATTCGGTCTGTACGACCTTCATCAAGCTTCTCATTTAGCCAAGCCACCTGGTTTGAGTTAAAGCGAATGTTTGGTGAAGATTCACACAGAGCCCAACCTGGTTCTAATGGCTTATGTCCTGCGATGCATTGACTATTGAATTGATCGCTTCTTCCGTATCAACCTCCCTTTCGAGTTGTTGATGGATGTCATTTGAACTTGTGAAAATATTCTCAAGATTGTTCTGATACATTTGCTGAGCCACATCCTGCATTGTTTGTCGTTCTGGAATCATGTGATGGGTACCAGTGATGATGTGTCTGATGAGATTTCCGTAAAACTGATATTTTCGACTGCACCCTTCTTCAGGGCAATCAAAAAGTTCGTTTTCGTTCACAGTCTCGAAAACCACTGTTTTGTCAACTTCCATTTCATCATCATCATCAGACTCATCAGTGCTTTGAACACGCTGCTGCGACAATTGGACTTGATCAGGTTGTGCCAGTGTCGGGTCTTCAATGTCGCTTTCTGGATCAAGCACGCTTTGAAGACTGGAATGCAGGGTATGTTATCACTACCAAAAACTGCTTTGGTTTTCAATCATAGTTCGTTACCCTAAATCATTCTAGGTTTATTGAAGCAATCTATCAGACCACAATTTACAAGAACAGCCACATCTACTATTATTACTACGATGTGAGATCTGCTTTAATCTGGAATACTTGGTTTAACGCTATCGAGCCATTGTGAAATGTCTGACCAGTGTGAGTGCCAATGTGTGCCTTCAGTACATTGATGGTTTCAAAAATACATGTATAACTTTATGATAGACAGCAAGTTTGAAATACATACATACATACATACATACATACATACATACATACATACATACATACATACATACATACATACATAGGCATGGGATACATGCTTAAATAGTGGTAAATATGCGAATTTTTGGTTATCTTTGAACTTTGAGTGGAAATTTGATATGCAGAGGCATGCGTTTTTGCCACTTTCTATACACCGTTAGAAGCGCAATTCACAGGGCTATAAAATATAAAAAAATCCCGAGGGTAACTTTTTTTATTTTCGAGAAAAATCTAATTTAGTGAACTTCACCATGAAATTTTTTTGCGGATTTTTTCACATTCGATGTCGTGGTTAGAGAACGAAACAGCGAAACAGTACTACTTATGCGGCAAACGAAAGCCCATGTCATGACGATTCGTTTGGCACCAAGCACAACGTTCTAGCTGCTTTGGATCGCAAGTGACACTCAGTCAAACATGACCTATTGACAGTCCGATTTTGATGGTTGCCCACCCTGCTTCCGAGGGCTGGCTCTGCCGGACCAGAGCACGTAGAGGGCTGTGCTCTTCAGGTTTAGCACAAGTCATCGTTAGGTACAACTTCCCCAAACCGGAGACCCCAGGGCTAAGTTTTCACGATGGCCGATTTTTCGACTTGCACATAGCAGGGTCGATTCTCTCGCGAACTGACTCTTAAGTTGTTTGCGTAATGCACTGGGACAACAGGTGACCTTATTAATTACAATGAAGCCTCAGGCCGGCCGGTTCAATCATCACTCTGATTAAAGTTGACTAACTTCAGCTGGCCAAGTAGCAACACAAATCACTGACGAACGGGTGAACAAACTCTACTAAGTGGTCAGTCAGCAATGCACACTGTCTTGCGCTGCAAGACACCAAGACAGTACTGTTGTTTGGGTATGGGATTTTCAGGAATCGGTTCGGTATGGGTAGGTATTCGCAAATTTATTAAGGAGCAGTGTTAAGTTGGGCCAAAACTAGATCAACCCTTTCAAATAACAAAGCAAGTTTGGGACATGGAGTATGGGTAAAAATCCTTCAAATTCGATATTTTGGAGGTTTGTAGTAATAGAACGTGTTTCTGCATGCCACAAAATGCAAAATTACAAAGAAAACATTGTGATTATAGAGAATTTTCGATAAAAATTGCACTAAGCTGAACAAAAAATTCGGTATTTGCAGAAGATATTTTACAAAGCTAAAACACAGAATTTCCCATTTACAAGGGCAAGGCCATGGATTTAGTCATTTCCAAGGTCAGAGGCAATGGGATCATCATCAAAAGCAATGGGATTTCCGACTTTTTTTAGGAATCTTTTAAAAAAAAAAAAAAAATCCCTTCTCTCCCCCCCCTCTCTTCTCTCCCCCCCCCCCCCCCCTTCTTTCCTCCCCCCCCCGTTCTCCCCCCCCCCTCTACCCTCCCCCCTCTTCCTCCCCCTCCCCCCCCCCCCCTCCCTCCCTTTCTTCTCCCCCCTCCCTCCCCCCTCCCTCCCCCCCCCCCCCCCCCCTCCCTCCCTCCTCCCCCCCCCCCCCTCTCTCTCCTCCTCTCCCCTCCCTCCCCCCCCCCCCCCCTCCCTCCCTCCCCCTCCCCTTTCCTCTCCTCCTCCCCCCCCCCTTCCCCCCCTTCCCCCCCCCCCCCCCCCTCCCCCCCCCCCCCCCCCCTTCTCTCCCCCCCCCCCCCTCCCCTTCCCCCCCTCCCCCTCCTTCCCCCCCCCCCCCCCCCTTCTCTCCCCCCTCTCTTCTTCCCCTCCCCTCCCCCTCCTCCCCCCCCCCCCCCCCCCTCCCCCCTTCTCTTTTCCCCCTCCTTTTTCCTTCCCCTCTCCCCCCCCCCCTCCCCCCCCCTTCCTTTCCCCCCCCCCCCTCCCCCCTCCCCCTTTTTCCCCCCCCCCCCCCTCCCCTTCCCCTGTGTTCCCCCCCCCCCCCCCCCCCTCCCCTCCCCCCCCCACCCCCTTCCCCCCCCCCCTCCCCCCCCCCCCTCCCCTCCCCTTCTCTTTTCCCTTCTTTTTTCCTCTTTCCCTCCCCCCCCTCCCTCTTTTCCCCCCCCCCCCTCTCTCCTTTCTTGAGAGACGGAGGAAACTCTGTCACGAGACTACGACCTGAACCGTCGGAGCAGACAGTTGGAACCGGCGCTAACTCGAGCCGAGGAAGCACTGCGCACCCAATCACTTCATTACACCTCACATGAGTTGGAGGCGTTACGTGACACCTACCTCCATCAGGTGCGGCAGGCAGCCAGAGGCACCAGACAGGGCGAGGACCGAGCGGAGGAACGAATACGCGAACTGACCACCGCAGGATTACAACATCTGCAACACACCGCCAACTGGCAGAATCTCCAGACCAGGGAAGGCGCCGCTACCAGAAGAGTGGCGCCCCGGGACGACCGCGTTGTGTCAGGGTACGTAGAGGCCCAGGATGACATAGCGGAACGCCAACAACTAATGGCCAACTTGTTGAACCGGGCCGAGGACACTCTCCACAACATCGAACTTCGGGCGGCCGACCAACGCAGGGAACCCTTTTATCTACGTTCCTTGAAGCTGCCAAAATTTGACCAGGATGTGGAGGACGTTCGGCAATTCCTCAACGATCTGGAGGAATACTTCGTTTTCGCCAAAGTAGTGGAGGACGAGGCGAAGGTGGCCCTGGTCAAAAGTGCAGTGCCTAAGGCCGTGCGCGCTGCAATAGACACTGTGCCACTGACCGAGAGAAGGACGTACGCTCAAGTACGAACACTGCTGGTCGATCGGTTTCTGCCCCGGGAGAGAGCTTTGGAAGTGAAGACCGAGTTGCTACGAAATACGCAAGGCAACCTGTCATTGGACGAGTATTGCAAGGAGATTGAGCGCAAGTCCCTGCGTCTTCACTACACCGAGCCGGGAGGAAATCTCACTGAGTGGCAGTTGTTGATGTTCTTCCAAGGGTTGACTCCAGACCTACGCCAAAAAGCCAGGGAACACAATGTAGAACAACATTGCTTCAACCTGGCAGACGCCCGCCGAGCGATGCAGCGCTTTGAGCCCATCGAAACGGATCGAGCTTCTAGACCACCGCGGACCGAACCTCTCAGACGTGCTCCGCCTAGAACTCAGCCTTTGAACCGGGCCCCGGCCCGACCGGGACGAGCTCCAGAGTCCGCAGGCGCGAATCCGACTCCCGATATCCGCCGGAGGCCACCGGAAGGATATACGCGCGGAGGAGTGAAGACGCTGCCAAAAACTCAGACGTGGACTCGAGAGGCATGGGCCAAGTGGGTTAAGAAGAACCCACCAGAGAAAGACAAGGCAGTAAATGACGCTGCCTATGAAAGAGCTATGGACGTTTACAGGGGAAGAGTCAACCTAGTGGAAGGCAGTATCGACGGAGAAGAACTTGAGGAGTTTGAGGACCTTCAACCAGATGACGGCTCGGAGCTAGAAGATGAAGAGGCGGAGGTGGGGGTAGTCGAAATCAACCCCGTTCGACCAACGGAGCTGAAACCTGCTAACCCTGCGCTCAAACAGCCGGAGGCAATCCCTCTACGATTGCTAAAAGTAAACATCGGACCTGAGGAAGTGCCTGCCCTCATCGACACTGGAGCAGTGACCAACTTGTGTGGGAGAGAAGGCCTCCGCGCTATCCTGAAGGAAGGAAAAACTCGAGGAGTGAAAACCACCTTGCACGGAGCGCGCGCAGTGTGGTTGAAAGGATTCACTGGAGGAGGAAGGGAGAGCCGACATGTGGTGGACACTACTCTCTCGTATCAAGGTCACCAGGCTAAGATGCGATTCGTGGTAGACATGAAGTGCCCCTACCCCTTGCTGGTAGGGCTGCCAGGAATCAAAGTCTTTCCACACCTGCTAGTAACACTGCTGTCCCAGCTAGTGGAAGGACAACCGCTGCCAGAAATTGGTCCGGCTCCTGCAGAGAAGACCGAAGAAATGTCCGAGACGGCCCAGCCGTGTACGCCCGCCGGGGAAGAAGATTCTACCCCAGTGCTGAATATCTCCAACTGCACTACTCCAGAGGGAGCCATCCCCGTGCACATGTTATCAGCACGGGAAATTCAACCAAATTGCGTAGAGACGGTCACTGGCAGCGCCGAGGGAGCGACATTGGACGAAAGACATTACTACTTCATCCCTGCCTCGGAGACAGAGGTCCAATTGAAGGTGCAGTATCGGACGGAACATTACACCGACCAGTCAATACTGGTCACAGTGGCCAACCAGATGGACAGCGTCATCACCGTGGACGCGGGGACGGAAATCGGCAAGTTGGTAGAACACGCTACACCCAAGGACACTGCAGCGGAAGAGAGCCGCCAGAGAGCAGAAGCCACTGTACAACAAATAATTGCTGCAGTCGACGAGCCACGGCCACCGGTACCGGGGACAGCCCACCCCCTGGGTGGTTTGACCGCCGAGGAGGTGGAGGCGGTGGAAGCAGCTATCACCCGTATTGTCACTGAGCCGGAAGAACGGAAACTGACCATGGCCGGCTTGCTCCTGTTCGATGATCTGCCCCCGCAGATACGACGGGACTTACTCACCTTTCTGCTAGAACGGAACGAAGCGTTCAGTCTCACGGAGGACGAAATTGGTGACTGCCAGGTAGCCTACATGGAAATCGATACCGGGGAGGAGAGACCAGTCAGACAAGCACTGCGACGGCTACCCTTCCACGTCACGACGTTCCTTCAGGACGCCATGCCGTCAGCAGCCTTACTGCAAACTCTGTTGCCGGAGGTCTGCTATGCAAACGGACGACAGCCGATCAGTCTGGCGCCGGTAGCCTGGGGCTTGCCGTCCAAGCCGAACGGTACGGAGATCACCTGGAGGCGCTACGAGAAGTTCCAGCTGGCAATGATCCAGTTGGTGGTCAGCAACCCCTTCATCCACCCGCTGGGACTCGCTCGGCTCTACCTGATGGGCCTGGGACCGAGGATGATTCTCACTCTGCTGGAACACCCGGTGTTGGGAGCGGCTGTCACTGCCTTTGCGGCACATCATCACTTCGTTCCTCCCGACCCACCACCTCCACCAGGAGTCACTACGATCATCGTCGGGGTGCTAGCTGAGCTGTTCTGTTGGTACTTGCACCAACTGCGGCTCTTTCATCGAGTGATGCAGTTACGAGCGGAGCACAACCTCCGGGACCACAAAAGTTCTCAGGACGCCAACTTGCTTCCCCACATCACCAACCGCGCGCCGCAGCCTCTGTCCTACGAGGAACGACAGATGCTGCAGGAGCTCACCGACAATACGGCCTACTTTGTGATCGAACAGCCGTACCAGGGAGTCGGTCATCACAATGAGGACGGCAGCTACAACGATTCGGGCCAGACGATGTTCCACCAAATCCGCCCACAGGTAGGACACGCTCGGCGTCAGCAGTCTTACCGGCACTTCCGACTGCAACGATTCATTCCGACGCTGGGGTGCTACCGCACCGACCGAGGAGCTCCGCCATGGAGTACGCTGGTCTCGGGATACCTCGTCCGACGGTTCCAACCCGTCGATTTCTATTGCTCTGCTGCCAATCGGACGGACTGGTACGCCCACCAGATCACTCCGCCGGTGCCGGCCCAGCTGACCGTCCCGGACAACATCATGAGGCGAATCCGGGCTAACATCGCTGCTGGCACGCTCTCGCTGTGGGGCCCCTACCCGGATGTGGAATCGGATCCGCGCTGGAGACGCACAGGACACCAGCTGGTTCAACAGGAGCTGATCCAGCCGTTTCACCTAGTGGCTTCTAGACGAGACTCCAGGGAGATCACGGCGGCGCGAGGAAGCCGCTCCGGATCGACAGTCCCCTTGAAGGACGGACGCTACATCGCTGGTGTGCATCAGTTCGTGGAGGTGACGTTCGCCCCTCCGCCGCCATCTGGAGGTCCGGGCACCAGTGCCCCCGGCCCTCCCTGACTACAACTCGTCTTTCTACTAACACCTGTTACTAACGTCTTCACTACTATTTTTGGAGAGCGGCCCTGGCGCCGAGGACGTCGCCGACCAGAGGGGGAGTCGTGTGCAGAACCCTATCCAAATCCTACCGTATTCGCGCTCATCGGCCATGCAGGGAGAGCGGAGTGTTCGCGCCGGGACCCGTTCGCTGGCAGCTGGCAGGCAAACCAACATGGCCTCACTGACCGGCCAATAAGAACCGAAGAACGAGGAGGAGGCGCGCAGCTGATTGGTCGGGGGCGGAGTTTCGGAGGGCGAGAAGCTCGGTGATAGGGTGATAGTGATCCAAGATGGCGCTCTCTGTATTCATTTTCTCCAACTCACCCTGTACTTTATTCTTTTGAATCAGTAAGACTAGTGTGCGGCTGTGTATAAAAGACTTGTCTGGAGAACTGGATTCACAGAGCAAGCAAGGCCCGCCTAGCTGCCCCAACGCGACTTCGAGGACCGAGAACAAGCCTCCTGTAGTGAGTGCCTCGTCCTGTCGACCGCCTGTAGTGTGGTAACTTGTCGCCTTTTCACGGGTAGTCACTTAGTGCGAAATTGATACTATTTGCTACTCTTCCCGGCTCTCTACCGGCTGACTTGATCAACGGAGAGGGCGTCGACCTACAC
>JASANB010004673.1:0-53011 GCA_030248155.1 Sabatieria punctata | reverse complement strand
AAATCCATCAGTCTGCCTATGTTTCCCCCTATTTTGTGAAATTTTCAAAAAAATGCCATTTTTCATGGTTTTTGCATAATTTGACCGGCCATATCTCCAGATCCGTTTGACCTAGACATGTCGTGAGAGCATCATGGAGTCGCCAAGGACTCAAGAATCGAATTCTATAGTCATCTAAATTTCATCGCAATTAGGAAAAAAGCTCATTTTTTGACATTGCGCAAATTAGTGTTCAGTGCAAACGTAGCGCAGATTAGGATTCACCCCAGGCCGGAGCTCAACGTTGTCTACAAGTTTGGTTAAGAGGCTCATGTCCCGCAGAGGCCTCCAAAAAAGTTATTTGCAAAAAACCGCCAGGTCGCTTATTTTTTTAACAGACTATAGTTTGCGTATGTACGTATGTCAATAGTTGAGTCGAGATGACGAGTTTTACAGTCACCATCCCACAGCGCCCAGGATCAATAATGTTTATTTTAGTCTATTCACATGCACACCTACACAAATCTTGCATGGCATTGCTGAAGGAGAAAACAAATAACAAGAGAGTAACAGAGTCTAAGCAGTCTCTGTAAATATTCGTTATAGCTAGTGCACAATGCTAAATTGATGCTTATTTCTTGTAAGTACCAAGTATGCAGAATGTTTATTCAATGCAAAAGTTTCCAACTATCCATCACGTAGGCATTGCTTGGGTTGGGCCGGCCCGATTTCCAGCTCTAATTCCTTTCAAAAAGACAATTCGGACGCCCATCATGGGAAACATGAAATGAAACCGAGAAATTGTTTGTGAAACTGAAAATAATAAACACAATAAGCATAAAACTCGTGTTAAACAGCGGCAACCAGGACCAGGTTTGTGCGCTATGTGCAAGATGAACAGTACAATACGTGTGCCAAAGATCTTCGAATTCGATTCAAAACTGACCAAGTTGTGTTGTTTACAGTGTGCAACCCATTATAAGGAAAATTTTTTTGATTTTCAACTTTCAAGGTCCAAAAACTCGATTTGGTCCCCCTTTTTTTTCTCGATTTTTTTTCTTTAATCGAAAGCAAAAACATAGCGCTACATTTCCGCGAAATAAAACAGTTGAACTATTGACGGTGCGGGGGTCAAATCGGGCCCAGAAAGGATTCGAAAAAAATTTTTTGTCAGAAATCTAGTCGAGTAGGGCAGCATTTGAAAGAGAATAATTTTCTGACTCTAAATATGCAATTCGCAAGTTCCTACGATCATTTGGTCCCGAGTTATGATTCAAAATCTGTGAGAGGGTCGAAAAAGTGACCCTCTCAAAAATGGCCGGGAAGGTGATAAAATGTCTTTTTAGGTCAAATTAAACCAAAATATGAAATTTCAGCCAAATCGGAGACATAAAGTTGAGATTTGTCCGGGAAGAGTCGACCCTTAGAAAAACCGGCTCTTAAAATCCTGCTTCTCTAAATTAACTAGCGCCTCAGAAAGAGCGTTCCAAAGCTGCGCCGCTCGATACAGACATGAAAACCGAGATCGTTCGCGAGCCACTGCTGGGATTAATATGGACTTTGAATGTGTGGTGCGACGCAATGAACGTTCTCTCTGTCCAGTTCTTAAGTAGATCACTCCTCCCGGCAGCACGCGAGCACCAGACAAGTAGTTGTGCATTAGCTGTAGACACAGTTCTGCATTCAGCCGAAAAATTGGCGTGATTTTTGTCTGGTTCAGTAGCTGTTGGTATTCCAAAGTGAAGTCATTCAGGATCAGATGACAAGCAAATTTCTGCACTGACTCCAGTTTCATGCGGTCCTTTCGATTCTTTCGTTTCGATTCGATTCCCCTTCGGAGGATGACCTGTTACATGTACGGCTTTTGAAACATTTGGCATCACTTTATACCCAGCCCAACAGTCAGACTGGCGATGCGAAGCCAAAAAACGGAAGTAAAAGGCACCGACCAAGCCCAGCCCCTCATGTTTTTTGTTTGCGCTAATCTAGAATTGCTAATCCAATTTGAGGCTGCCGAGCGGCCGACAGATACTACGTAGATCAGTGTGTCTCTCCCAGCCATGACTTGCTGCTTCGGACCAAGGCTGAGAATGACTCTGACTGTATCTTTGTTCAGCGCGTTGGTTGTGGGAGTGGTGGTGTCAATTGTGAGAGAACAGCATAGAACATGGGCCCTCTACGTCATATTTGCTTCTTTATCGGCTCTATTGGTTATAATTCTGGTTTACCTTTGTGAATGGCTGCACAAACGGCAATGCAAACATTCGCAGTTTGAAAATGCCCATGGGGCTGAACTGGAAAATTGGCCCGAATCGAAAAAAGTTCAGCTGAGTAGAATATCTGAAGAAAAAAACTACTGCTATGTAACTTAAAAGAGCGGACTCTTGCTTGAGAAGCTCCTTGTCATCAAAGAAAGCAACTGCAAATCTCAACCGATTTATATGAATCCTTTTTTAAATACAAGATAAATGAATTCTTGAAAGAGTAACGAAATGTTTATTAAAATACTCGCACATCTCCCCTCTCTCTCTCCCTCTCTGCCGTCAGAGCCCACTCCAATACCCTATTCTTTCTGACCTCGGTAAAAAATCGCATTTTATCAAACAGGGGCACACTATTTAGCATTTGAATTTAGAAATAGCAAAAATTAGAGCTTTTATTTTAGATAAGAGAAAAGACGCAAATTACAGGTCTACTGCTCAAGAAACCGGCCACAAAAAATACGATTATCACTAGAATCTATTGGCTTTTAGTTGATTGCCGCAAAACAGTTTCCTAGGTAAACTAATTTTAGATCGAACCTTTAAAAATATAGCATTTCAAAAGGTCCCAATCACTATTGGGTAACTGAGCACAAAACCCTTAGATTTCCCTTTCTATCAAATTCTCCATGTTTAAAAAGCAGCGTATAAAGATGTAGCGTTTTCCAACCAAAACCATTTCGATACAAACAAACTAAACTTTGTTTTACCTATGTTCCAGAAAACGTTTAGCTACAGTATGCCTATGCTCAGTTCTTACACACACAAGTGAGACTATAAAAAGTGTGGAGTGCTGCCAGCTGTAGCGATTTTGGCGTTTGAACCTAATTTTAATCAAGCTAGCCTAGGCTAGACTATAGACTATAAACTATAGACAATACCCTGTACGTCTGTAGTGATTTGTGATGGCTTTCCCTAAGAAAATACTACTAGCGAGTACACAAACATTAAACATGGATTGCTGCAGCACTAGAACAATTTCATGTTTTCGAAATGAATTGATAAAATTCGATTGAAAAGTGTCGATTTCGTGTTTCAAAAGCTAAATTGGTTATTCCATTGTCTTTTTATCGTGTTTTCTGTCTTTAGAAGCCAACGCACCAAAATCAAGTTTACCAACTTTAGTCTACCTATCTACAGTGTATGTAGGTAGCACATGCTTGTTCGAACGTGTGACAGTTCTAGGGCTCCCCAAACCATAAATCCTCTATCATTGGGCAGTCGGCGTTTCGCACCTCTTTAGTCGGCGTAACGCACCTAATTGTAGGCGGAGTTTATTGAGTCGGCGTTTCGCACCTCTTAGTCGGCGTTTCGCACCTTTCTAATGAGTCGGCGTATCGCACCTCTTAGTCGGCGTTTCGCACCTTTCTAATGAGTCGGCGTATCGCACCTCTTAGTCGGCGTTTCGCACCTTTCTAATGAGTCGGCGTTTCGCACCTCTTAGTCGGCGTTTCGCACCTTTCTAATGAGTCGGCGATTCGCACCTCTTAGTCGGCGTATCGCACCGGTCGGCGTATCGCACCAACACCTTCGGACTAAACCACTACACCAACTATGCGGCTCTGCCCATGAGATACACTGATGTCCAAGTTTTGGACATTTTGACGAACATTAAATTTGGAACGCTTCACAAATTTGCGTCATCCTTGCGCAGGGCCATTGTAATCTTCTCTGTATCGTTCCAATTTTAGTATACTGTATGTCCATGAAATGGCCCACCCAGGCTATTACACATTTATGTTTGAACAACACTGAAATTATAATTTCACTTGTATAAAAAACTGACATTCTTGTCAGAAAACGCGAATTTACTGGTCAAAAACACATTCTAGGCGTTATTTTGTTTGTCAATGGTTATTTCCTGCGGTTTTCCGGCTAGCTTTCCCGGGCCCGACCGGGCCTAGACTTTGTTCGACCCCTGGCCCGGGCCCAGCAACGGAAAGGGCTAGCCAGTTGATGACAGGTGTAAAGCCCTAACAGAGGCGTGCCGAATTAATTAAAGTCAGTCAGCTGAGGAGCATTCAGCGTTGCCTAGCCGCAAACATGGTTACGAACCTGCAGAAAATGGCACTTTGCCTGCTTTGCTCTAGTCTTTGTCTACTGTTAGTAGGACTGAGTGTGGCCCTAATCGATATCAACAAGTTTTTCTGGGGCATCTATTTGGTCACTGCAGCGCTGTGTGCACTCGCCTTGCTCAGTTCATTCTACATCTTTCCAATTGTGGAGATTAGAAGTCAGCAGCAGCAGAACCAGCACACTCCAGAAGAAATTTGTGCTGCCGACTTAAAAAAAGTGCTCAGCTATGGCACGTGTGAGCAAAAGCTCAGCAACATCCTGGAAGAGAGCGAACCTTCCAAAACTGCTGCACAGTGAGTATCACATGTCAGACTGCATTTTGAAGGCATCGGCCACCTCCTGTCGCCAACCAACCAAAGTCTAAAGCTATTCTGAGGGCAAAATAAATTAACAGTTTTAGTATTGCGTCACGCACTTAGTACCAGTGCCTCCAATTAGGAGCTAAGATATCAGAGATGCAATTATTTTCCGCCTAATTAGGCTGGTAGAGAGAGATGCCATCAGCGGTTAGATGCGGCGTCTGTGCTTTGATCCTTATCTTCACAAGTCTGTTATTGGTGGGAGTTGCATTGTGCTGGATAGATATCGACAAATTCACATGGGCAATGCATCTGGTTACTGTTTGTCTGTGCGCGCTTGCCATTCTACTTGGATTTTACTTCTTTCCAAAAGCCAACTCCAGTCT
The DNA here is from genome assembly GCA_030248155.1 of Sabatieria punctata. Taxonomy (NCBI): domain Eukaryota; kingdom Metazoa; phylum Nematoda; class Chromadorea; order Araeolaimida; family Comesomatidae; genus Sabatieria; species Sabatieria punctata. Next base: position 48,010 of record JASANB010004673.1, on the reverse strand, counting down.
GTACCAGGAACAGTCGATGCAGGAAGAAGAGGAACAAGTAAAAGACGAAAACAATATCACCTTTCCTCTGTTGTTGATCTTAGAGTAGCACATACTTCAGCCGATTTTGAAGGAAATTATTCTAGACGCCAATAAATTCGATATATACAGGGTGTGCCAAAAAAAAACAACCCAGCAGATTTTTCGCTGTAGCAACCGCAAATCTCAACCGATTTGAATGAATCCTTTTTTAAATGAAAGATAAATAAATTCCTGAAAGATTGATGTAACGTTTATTAATGTACTCTGCTTAGATCCTGAGATATTCACTCTCAAATTCAAAACTGTGATTTTGGCAGTGAACTAGAGGGAATTTATATTTTTCCGCTGCACTTTGTAATAAAACGGATTCCTGCTACTGTTGAGGGCTATTGGAGGCTTCACTGGTGACACATAAACTCGGTTCACTTCAACAGTAAAGTGTCATTAGCCCCCAGCAGTAGGAATCTGCTTTATTATGAAGTGCAACGGAATCGCTCTTGTTCTTTGCCAAAATCTGTTTTTGACTCTGAGGGCAAATATCTCAAGAACTAAGCAGCGAATCTCAATAAAAATTGCACCAATTTTTGAAGAATTTATCAATCTTTCATACAAAAAAGGATTCATTCAAATCGGTTAAGATTCATGGTTGCAAAAGTAAACAATCTGCTGGGTTGTGTTTATCACTCTTGTTCACTGCCAAAATCTCTGTTTTGACTTTGAGGGCAAATATCTCAGGAACTAAGCAGGCTATCTTAGTAAACGTTACATGAATCCTTCAAGAATTTATTTATCTTTCATTTAAAAAAGGATTCATTCAAATCGGTTGAGATTTGCGGTTGCTACAGCAAAAACTCTGCTGGGTTGTTTTTTTTTGGCACACCCTGTAGATATCCATCCCTGATGTCTGTCTGCATGCAAAGTTTGAGCGAACTCGAATTACTACGCCCAGACTTTTGGCTAGTCAAAGTTTCTGTCATCTTACTATTCAACGGATTTTTATTTTATTAGTTAATAAATTTAATGCAAATTCAGCCACACCGCTTGGTTGTAGTGCCGCAACCCTAATGACCTCAATGGGCGCGGCAGGCCGTAGGGCTATTTTGATTTACGGGCGGCATAACTTAGGGCCGTCTATAATCAACGTCGTTCCAGAGCGGCAGGGGGTCGGCTGAAATGCGACCATAGACGACGCACCAGGAGGGGGTTAACAAAAAACGACGTCGCTTTTTCGAAATTTTATGGTACCTTGATTGCATTATTTTCGATTTATGCACGTTCTGTTCCGTCAAACGTTTCTACATACAGAAAAGCTTACTAGAGTGGTTGTAGGAATTTATTCATTTGATTGCGCAGTATGGTAACAAGAATACGTGACAGTACTGTATGTACTGCCCTTTTATCGGGGGGAACCGAAAACGACGTCGCCGTAGGGGAGGAGTCCCCAAGAAACGACGCAAGGCGATATTGGGAGGGTCCGCTTTTTCAGCTCAAGTCGCAAGTCGAAAGCCTGTTTCTCTTGCCGCGGAGTCAGGTCAGGACCAATGAAAACGGAAGAATACTGTGGCTTTGAAGTCAGCGCAGCACGCTTTCGTTGAAGCACAGTTCTTTTTGTTTCGATGTCTCTCAGCTCTACCGTCACCCTACTGCCGCCTTCCCGATTTGTCAACGTCCGCACATTTGCAATCTTGGTACTGTCAATACGCAGCTCAGAAAAAACGTCTTTAACCTATTCCAAAACCTCTCTGGAGTCAGAATTCATAACCGAACCGTTAATAATAACGTTATGGTCACGCCGATTTAGATTAGATTACATGTAGATTAGATTAGAGATTCAAATTTAGATTTGGAGAACCATGCAAACGACTGTTAGAAAACGTATAAAATACTGAAGGATATGTAGAAAACAAGCCAAGTGCAGTAGCAAAACAGCCAAAATGTGCTAAATTTACCCTTTTAAAGTCAATTTCAAAATTAAATAAATTCTGTGTTTTTTGCGAATAACTTCTTATCGGCGCGTGGATGTGGAAGCGCTATGGTCCGACCAAAGTTGTCGAAGTGCCCGATCTCTGTACTGTGGTGTAACCTAATCTGCGATATACTAAAACCGATCTTATGTACTGCACTGTTGATCCAGTATATTGTACTGATACCGAAATATGGGTATTTTTGGATACCTACCGATTCTTGGGTATTGTTAGAAATACCGATACCGGGTATACCGATTATTTTTGCAATACGTGGGTAATTCGCATTCGGTATTTTTTCAGGTTTTTCACTGCAAAAAGGGCTGTCAATTCAATTTATTGGCCAAAATTGCATCTGTTTTGGAACCCCTCGGTCCGAATTATTGTTTGATTTAGTTTCAGAGATATCTTTTTTCCAGTATCATATCGATTTTGACTAATGCCCGCTGCTAAACTAGCGTGTACATGTACGTATGTATGTACTGTATGTCTTTCGGAAGGATTTCGTTAACTATTGTACTTTTTGCCGTTCGATCGCGATCCGCCGGCTATTGGCTAGGCTCATTTTTGAGTCCGATTTTGGCCGACAACTACCAGGCGGAAATACACGTGCTTTTGGCACAAGCGAGCTCTTATACTTTGAACCTATATTTTTTCTGATCTGATCTGGGAGATCTGGGGCGTCTGACCTCGACTTAGACCAGACCCCCCGGACGGGAACCTCCTAAACGATTTTTCCGACCCCCCTTCCGATTTTTCTAACAAGTAATTTTTTGAGCAAATTTTTGCGATTTTTTGCAATTTCAGACAAAAAATTGTCAAAATCGCCCGCAAAAAATCAAAACGCGCAAATTCCTACATTTTTGGACTCATTCTGAAAAATATTGGGTATTGGAGTATCCCTTACTAGCAGAAGCTACTCCATTTGGAGTACTCCCACATAGAATCACGCTTTTCAGAGCGTCATTGTGCACTTGTTTCCCTACACAATAACGCTTTGCGTGCAGCTGTTTGTTAGCTATAAATGTGATTGGAAAATGAAAGTGCAAAAAAGTGACAGGCCAGTCACACGTCAATCACGCTTTGGGTCTTCAATATATGGTATTGGACTTTCCGATATTGTCTCATCTCTAACAAACACAAAATCACAATTTGTCATCAAGTTCAGTTGTATTGGAGAACAATTCAGTCTGATTTCGGCGAGCAAAAGCTGAAACTAAAACAACTTCCAACTCAGCCGAACTGTTCTCGTTTCTGAGCATCTTATAAGCGTCTTCGATCGACCTGTCTCCAAGCTCAGAAAAGGTCTGGTTTGCAAGAAGACCAGTTTCATTTCGTTCAACACCTTCCTTTTCTAGTCCACCAGATGTCGCTGCTGTTTGCTGGACGAGAAAGTCGGCGTCAGACACCTCAAGTAACAAATCGGCATCTGGATTGCTCGGCGTGTTTCCCTCAAATCCGCTAGAAGTGGTTGCAGCAGCTTCGTAGAGCAGCCGCAATTCGTCACCAGATGAAGTTGGTAGCGGAGTGTACAACAAAGCCACTTCACTGTTTACAAGAGCACCGCTAGATGTCGCTGGTGTTGCAGAGGATGTTTGCTGGTTTTGGCTGTGCGTTTCAGGTGAAAACAGCTTTTGCTCAGCGGCCAGTGATGGAGGGGGCGAGTTTTCACGCGACAAGCGAAGTAGACTTTTGGGAGGCTCGACACATAAAGCTTGACAGTCGGATTTGTAGCGAAATAGTAGTTGTACGTCTTCGTGACACCAATCTGAGCAAATAACACTTACTTGAGACATATACAGTCAGGCACTGAACGCCGTTTATGGTAACCTAGGGTAGTGGTACCATATACAATGTATGGTACCCCCACCTTCGGGGCCTGTGGTGATACCATATATATTTGTATGGTACCCCCACGTTCCAGGACTGTGGTGGTGGTACCATATATGGTACCCCTACCTTCGCATTCGTACAGGTACCGGTACCAAATATGGTACCGCTCTGTTCAGAGTTCGTACCATATATGGTAGCGGTACCATAAACGGCGTTAAGTGCCTGATTGATATATGTTAGTACCAACAATAAACTTGCTCAGAAATCAGCAATTTTTAGCATAGAACGCCTTTTTTAATCTAACTTTTCTTACACTGTCAGTATTCTAGTTGTAAAGGATGTTTTAGAAGCGTTTTCGTCACTTTACGTTGGTTTTAGCTCTTACGCACGCAATTTGGCGGCTTAACGTAGCAATTACAAATTAAATAAAACGTGCTAAAGACGCATTTAGGCGTTTTTTTCGAGATTTTTGAAATTTTGGACCACCCCCTGGTACTGTTATTTTACTATGCATTAGTGTAGTAAAACAAAAATTAGTAATACTAGTGCCATTTTACTAGTAGTAAAATAATAGTAAAAAGTAAAATTTAGAGCCAATAGTAAAGTAAAAATTAAATTAAATTAACAAAGACTGTCAACAGTAAAATGAAAATTTTACTACTATTTTACTAGTTTTTGATGAATTCCAACCAAAATCTTGATCAATTTTGCAATAAAAGTTGTGTGGGTCGACCTTTGTTGGACAAATTTCACAGTTTTTATGCTTCTAAACTTCTGGAGAACTTTGTATGATGATCAAATTTAGCGAATATTTGGACCAACATCAATTATTCCAAAATCTTGGCATAATTGATGGGAAATTTCACTTTACGACTTGTAAAATCCTAGTAAAATAGTAGTAAAATTACTAAAAACATTAGTAAAACAAAAATTAGTAAAATTGCAGCTCCTTGGTAGTAAAACAAAAATAAAAATTAAATTGACAGGTTGAATTTCCAGTAAATTCAGTAAATAGTAAAATAAAAATCCACTAGTAAAATAACAGTACCCCCTAGGGCAGAAGAGAATTCCTAATAGCCCACCTACTACAGTTGGTAGGTATACCTGAACCTGAACCTGAAACCTGGGTATTAACCTGAAAATTGTGAACCTGAACCTGAACCTGAACCTACTTGAAAATAAAAGTACTTATCTGACACCTACTAGGTCGGTACCTACTTTTCAGGTTTTTCTTGTCTTAAACTTCCCGGTACAAGTAGCACGTACTGTCAACTTTTGAATTTGGTTAGATCACATATTGCTTGACGCTCTACAGTTTTGTCCTTAAAAATGATGTGCGTAAAGCGACTAATGCACATTATCTCTATCTGCACCAGGGCTGTATATTTTTCCGAAAAAAACCTCGGCCTGTTTTTTTCCAGTTTTTTTCCGGTTTTTTTCCTAAATCGCGGAAAAAAACTCCAGCCCAAGTTCTGAGTATCCTAGGCTGGTTTTATGATTCCTAACGCTTCCTAGCGCCTTCCTCAGTCTTGTTAGACCAGAAATACACGTGTTACATTGATATAAATCACGAAACAGGCATGAAACAGTGCCTGACAGGTTCCATAAATAACGCTATATGCAAATTTTCTTACAGCAGTTTGCATTTTTGTTTTTTCATGCCAAATTTGGTCTTTTTTGTTGTTTTTTCTAACAGTTTTGAGTCAGTATGGCCTATTATACATAGCAAAAGTCCATTTTTTAAACGAAAAATGACGTAAATTAGCTATTTTTAGCTTGAGTTTTTTTCCGCGATTTATGTTTTTTCCGACCCTTAGGAAAAAAACCGGTTTTTTTCCGGAAAAAAACAGTTTTTTTCCGGTGTTTTTTTCCCACCTCACAACCCTGATCTGCACCTACATTGTACGTGTACTGTAACTTAAAAATGAAGGCGATTATAGGGAAAAGCCCCCCATCCGGAAATTGCCTTTATGAAAGCTTGTCGTCCTCTATGCCTAAACCTAAGCTTTAGTTTGTTTGTTGAACGTAAGCTTAAACGTCAGCTAGTAGAACATATGTAAGCCTGAGCCTTAACTTAATGCGCCGGAACTTAGAGTTTGAAATGAACGTTCGTGGAGTGCGTGGGGTTTCCTACTATAATGGCGATCGGTCCGTCATACCACAAAAATTGTCTTGCGTTTTTCTCGTTTTTGTCGAATTGTTGGTTTGTAAATTTCGATTGCTATGAACATGGATCGTTTTCTTAAGAAAAGGAATAGGAGTGCTATTGATTTAGCTCAAAGCCGAAAATTTGAGTCTTTATTTGAAAGTACCTGAACCTGAACCTGACACCTGGGTACTTTTGAAAAATGTACCTGAACCTGAACCTGAAATTGGATTTTAGAAATACCTGAACCTGGACTTACCTGAAATTTGGTGGTACCTACCAACTGTACCACCTACACCTGATACCCTAGTGACCTGTTTATGTACAAATGTGTATGAAAGAGTTGAACTTACTGTAAGCGTACGGTACACATTCAGGTCCTTTAAAGTAATAGCGAGTAACAATTTGACACTTAAAAGTTCTTCCGTCCTGTGTGAGAGTTTTCCGCCAAGAAAACGGCTGACGTTTGCAGGCATCAATAAATCCTAAAGCCATTGTTAGCTAAGCAAGCGATCCACTCAAAACACAATCTAACGACTTTTGCGTACTTTTTCGTCTGACACTTTCACTGGGCGACAGTAGACTAAGCAAAACAAACAATAGGAATAGTGAGGGTGACATTTTGTCTAACTAAACCCTACTCTACACAAGAACAACAGTTAGAATACAGGCCGTCGGCGAACAAAAACCATAAATCAGGTGACCTTGGACAATAAATGCTGACAGCGTCGCCGGATGTCTGCGGATTTTCTTCTAACCATGTCACAGACAACCGGGCTCGATTTAGGAGATTTGAGAGTCTGTGTCTGAATCGATCGAGTTTTGGCCCTTTGCTCTGTTCAGACCAAACTTGAAAGTTTGGAGTAGAGGGCTGACTGTAAGTTGGCACACTAATACTACTTGATGAGTTATTCAACTGCTGCAGAGGAATTCCTAATTCTCGCCCGAGATACAATGTATAAGCCCGATAAAATCGGCTTGCTTAACTAATGGGACGAAAATTTCCAACTTGAATTTCTTTCTTACTGACAAGGGTTTGGACTACTGTTGGCAAGTCCGACTTGAACCTGGACTTATTAATAGGTTTTTAACCTGAAATCTGTGGACTTGAACCTGAACCTGAACCTATTTTATTTCAGCCGGACTTGAACCTGTTCCGTTTTACTGGACTCACTCAATAGGTTCAAAATTTGAGTGAAAATTTAGGCAAAATTTGTCAAATTTTCGGTTGGATAGCACAACATTTTCATGGTTTCTTGTTTTTACACCTATTTTTCAAACTGAATATGCGAGAAAACGAAACTACTGCCCCATAAAATGTGGTTTTCGTCTTTCATTACTAGTAGACAGGCTTATATAGCTCAGAAAAGTTGCAATCAGTGCAAAATTTCAACAATTCTTGAAATTGTCACTGGACTTGAACCTGAACCTATTGTCCAGGTTTTTTAGATGATGGACTTGAACCTGGACTTGAACCTGAAATTTCGATGTTGGACTTGACTTGAACCTGAACTTATTTTTTTAACCCCGGACTTTCCAACAGTAGTTTGGACTTAAAAATTGTTGCTTTTAGGTAACTTTTCGAGCAGATTTGAATTTCCAACTTGAATTTCTTTCTTACTGACAAGGGTTTGGACTTAAAAATTGTTGCTTTTAGGTAACTTTTCGAGCAGATTAAGAATTTTTAGTCCAAAATTGTTTTCCATGAAAAAATTTTTCGCCCCCTTTTGAGCACCCTAGCTCGACTGGAACACCCTCTATACATATTTTTTTATTTTTCTTGTAGAATTTCGTATCGCTATTCAAGCCTAAATAATGGTAATCACGCAAAATGTGTTTCTAAAATCACTGAAATTTTCAAAAAGACGTGACTGGCCAATCACTCATTGTGTGCAGCACTGTTCATGGTCTGACAAAAAAGCGTGAGTGACCAATCACTTTTTTGCACTTTTATTTTCCAATCACATTTATGCTAAAAACAGCCGCATGCAAAGCGTGATTCAATGTGGGGTACGTAGCTTCTGTCAGTAAGGGATAGGGTGCCGGCAGCCATGGTCATGGGTAGGGGAACCATATATGGTGCCACTACCCTAGGTACCGGTACAATACCGGTACCATACCGTCACCATATATGGTGCCAGTACCATAAACGGCGTTACGTGCCAGACCGTACTTTGTCCATGAGAGAGATCAGTTCCCGCTCCGGTCGATCTGTCTGAGTAGGAGCATCTCTGTCCTGAACATGTTTGAATTTGAATCTTCGAAACACCCTGCAGCAGTCATAACAACAAATGGCCAGAGCCCTTCCGGCTTTTCGAGCCATTCAGAGACTCGTCTGACCACAGAATTATGGTTGGAGGCGGCAGTTCGGTCGCCCAGACAATCTTTGCCAAAGCAGCTTTTACAGATGAATAGATTATTATGGCAGAAGCAACAAGTCGCAATTCTCATGACAACGAACGCATTTCCATCAACGAATCAGTTTTAGGCGTAGAAACCATTGTAATCCTACAAGCATTATTACTACAGTAGTGGGGGTAGTAAGCCTGAATTGACGACGCTGACACATTTTGTATACAAATGTAGGTGCAAATGTTCCGCACCAAAGTGGTCCAATTCTGGGCTTTTGCTAATTGTTTCCATAGCACCGTTACACTGTTTACGTAACTGACCGTGTGTACCGTTTGCGTCTGTGCTGTACTGATAGCAACTCTGCCTGCCACACACCCAGCATTAAACGCAAATCAATTTTTTTCAGTTTGGTAGCACGTAAATTGGAATGGTCCACCATTTTGTTCGTCAATTGGGTAAGCATTCAGTTCATCAATTTGATGAACTAAATGTAAATGCTTACATGGCAAAATACAGTGCAGTTGAATTGAAGCAAGACAATGCTTCGACCAATGCGCTCTGTCGAAAGCAACCGCATAGCAAAAAAAACGCTGCTAGAAATGACGATTTTAGACCGATTTACTTGAATTTGGTTTCGAAGAACCAAATAGTGATGAGCCAATTGGCGAACCATAGTTTCTAATTCATCAATGGTTCAACTTTCGTTCGTTAAGATCAAATAGTTTAAATTCATCAGCTCGCTGACGAACCAAATAGGTCGAATTATCACATCAGTTCGTATGAATTGAAGATACAGCAAATTCTGCACCACTGATGAATTTTTTGGTCTGCAGGAAAGAGATATATATGGAAGACAAAATACCTATTACAAAGGACATTATTTACCCTCAACTGAAGGATTTACAATAGGGCCGTTTTCAAAAATGTATATATATTTTTATTTTATAACAGCCTACGAAAGTTAGTAATTGAACTAGCAGTAACTGAACTGAACATTTTTATCGGGACATAGCAAAAGGATACATTACTGATTATTTTCCATGCGTCCCTAAGACTGGAATAACTCTGACATCATATAATGAATTCCAAATCGGCACTACTCTTGCGGCCAAACTGGTTTGCTAGTGAAAGTTTTGCAATAAAGCAAAATAATCTATAAAGAATTCCCACGATTGTGGCAACAAAGTAAATTAAGACGAAAGTTCTACATTTAAAAAACGTGCAACAGTTTGCACACTAAGACAAGATCGCTAAAGGTTGAAAAAAAGTAAGGCAGAGGCTGTTGTACATATAATTTGTTCGTATATACAGCTCTATACCTGTTTCACATTTCTGATAAGCAGACAGGTGGGCAGTAGTGCAGTCATTATAACGTGTTCCGTGTTCAGAACAGAATTATTAGAAAGCTGCAGTGATAATTAGTCAGCGAAAATGGAAAACTAAGCAACTAAGCGTGTCATGCATGATAAACAGTCAGAAAATGATACACATAGCTACTAACTACAAGAATTGTGTATAAGACAGACCAGGCAAGTCTAAAATTCTAAGTACGTGGCACTAAGACTATTTGGGGGGAATCAGCTGATTATACGTAAAATCGAACTTATTTTTTGGTAATATGGATTCGGACCCCCGGACCCCCGGACCCCCACCGAATTCGGACCCCCAGCCTGGTACGGAAACAACGGTTTGTGGATTCGGAACCCCACCCTGGGACCGTAGTTTAAATTTCCCGAAATTTTGTTTGTAAATTTCGGGGCACATTTGGACACGTCGGTACGCGGACCATTCCCCCCATCCGCCGACCACCATAACTTTAGGGCTCAGTTTCAAGCTGTTGCTTAGGTTCAGGCTTAGCTGGGTGCAGGTTCAGAGTTAGGATCATCCTTTAGGGTAAAATTTAATATGGCAGTTTGCCTTGCCAGGTGGGATTGAGCCGGCAATCGGTTTCTTTAAGCTCTGATTTTATAAATTACTGTAATGCGGTAAATTCGTTCATATAATCATTATGTAATGACTTTGCGTAACGTATTTCCCAGCAAACTGCACGTCATAGAAATAAATTAAGCATCGGCTAAACGATTGTCAAAAATGCTTGACTTGGTGGTGAGTAAAAAAAGCTGCGTAACAGTTAAAGCGGAAGGTCAACATTGAGCATTACAGTGAACAAATAAACTTGCACAAAAAATTGAGTCCAACAAAGTATTTCTCAGATAAAAATAATTTAAATATAATGAAAAATGCCATACGGCAGGTAGGAGAGCAAAAAACTGACTTCTTCACACTGTCGCTGAGCTCCACTGAAAGTACATCAAATCTGAATAAAAATTGTGCTAGAAATCTTTACTAGCGAAGGAGCTACTACTGTATATATGAATCTAAAACTCATCATAGTCAGGGTCGTGGCAATCTGTTGATCCAAAATCCCCTGACATGCCCCCGATTTTGCCTGCCCAACCAGATGCGAGGAAATTTTGAAAATTGCGTTTGAAAGGCAGTCTGAGCATACAACTAACAGTTTTAGTAGTTTGAAGAGGTTTGGTTCAGCCGCCCAACCAGGGCTAAAATTTTCTAAAAAATCAACCTTCAAAAACGCGTAAGAAAGGCATTCTGACCACAGAACTAACAGGTTTAGTAGTTTGAAGAGGTTGGTTGGGCCGTCCAACCAGGGCGAGAAATTTTTTGAAAAATTACCCTTCTAAAACGCACTGATATGGTCTGAATTACATGCGCTTTCATTGCTGCTTCTACAACCTACTGAATGCATGTTTTTATGTAGTGACGCACCGCAATTTCCGCTGATAAGTCCCAAAATCCCATGACAAATTTTAAATCCCCTGACCGAATCCGAACCCTGATAGTATTGGGGGAATTGAAATGCCGTTGTTGAACACAGTAACCGAGACTACATTGTATCACTTTCGCTCGAAAGGAGCATCACATTGGTTCCACAGTACAGTAGTATATTCGTACGCGCTACTGTTGCTAAGTAAATTATAATTATAATTTTAATTATACTTTTTAGAAATTTACTAATACAAGTAAATTATAGTTTGAATTACATTAAAAGTGAATTTTTGCCTTAAGTAAATTATAAGTATAATTTCAATTAGTTTTTTTAGAAATTTACTAATACAAGTAAATTATAATTAAATTATATTTCAAATTAATTTACTTAGAAACAGTCGTACGCGCGCATGTAGGTAGACCAATAATAACGAAGTATTTAAAAAGATTTATCGTGCTTACGCTACACAAGGAAATATGTAATCACACCATACGGCAATATCGAATCAAGTATAAAGTGCCCGAACAGAGTTGCGTCAGTACTCCAATCTACCAAAAAGAATTTGCGACCAGACGCACTGGCACAGATCATACACTAAAATAGAAGAAGTGAAAATCGGTACCGGAAGATCAGAAGAGATCATGCACTAAAATAGGAGAAATAAAGTGAAAATTGTACCGGAAGAACAGCAGAGATCATACACTAAAATAGAAGAAATAAAGTGAAAATTGGTACCGGAAGAAACTTGAATTGCAGCTTGAAACTGAGGCCTGAAGTTAGGGTGCTCGGTGGATAGGGGGAATGGTCCGCGTACCGAGGTGTCCAAATGTGCCCCATAATTTTCCAAATAAAATTTCGTGAAATTTAAACTACGGCCTAGGTGGGGTTCCGAATCTTAAGAACCATTTTTCCGTACCAGGCTGGGGGTCCGAATTCGGTGGGGGTCCGGGGGTCCGGGGGTCCGAATCCATATTACCTATTTTTTCATCAACAAATCAAGAATAGAGAAGTTAGTGCAGAAGGCAGTTGTGTTCTTGTGGCAATCTTTTGCAGTGAAGATCCAAGTTCGGTGTTAATAATGTGAAAATTGATACAGAATCATCATGGCCACATTCAGCATTGCAGGTGAACCAAAAAGTTGCCAAATAAATTTGAATTTCGTTGGTCCTCAGCGCAAATTTTTTTTGGCTCCTCTCTCCTCTGTTTGTTGTTTGATGATTGATTGATAATGTAATGTAATATTTCGAGTTTTTGTTCCCATTAACGGGCATATTTTTGTGCTTGAACTCATGCATGGGCCGGAAATATCCGGAAGGGCTCTGGAAGTCGTTTCGTGCGGGGGGTCCCAAAATTTAAGGTCCAAAAATCGCTTGGTACCTACCTATTTTTAAAGAGTGCAGCGTAATAATGAAATTGAGTGAGGCATAGACTGTACTGCACTGCAGTTTACCTATCTTACCTAAAATCGTACATTAAGCAAGCACACGTACACGTCCGCGTATATATCCCCTCCTATTATCCGTCACATGGCGGAGATGTCATTAAGAAAACTTGTCCCTGAGCCTGAGCCTAGCCTTAGCCTGAACCTCTACTGTAAGACTAAAACAAAAGCTAGAAGTTGGGTTTGAGAGCGGGTTGGGCAAATAGGCCTTCTCAATTATCCGCCATGTGGCGGATAACAGGAAGATATTTGCGCACGAATGAGCACCACCGCAGCATGGTCTGAGTGGCTTGGCAGTGAAAGAAGGGCAAACGTCCGAGATGACGATATCAGGGGTAACGAAATGGACCATGCAGGTCTGATCGTAGGGCTGTACATCGTACGCCCCCGCCAGATCCGATCGGATCGGAGCACCACCGCATTCCAAAGCTTTTCCTGAGTTCAGTTGACTGCAAAAACCGAAAATATAGGTTACTGTTGTAACTACCGTATCCGAGCTTTCGTTATTTTTTAAACGGGTTATTAGACTTGTTGATGAATTTTCGTTTCGAACCTCAGCCTAAGCCTAAAAATAAGCCTGAGCGTGAGTCCGAGCCAGATATGGACTAGCATTTCGGTTGAAATCCTGAGGGGGGTAGCGGCGGCAGAAGGAAGGGGTTGACGGAGGGGATGGTACTTTAAAAGTCTGATTTTTGGCTAAAATTAAGGTTTTTGGCATATTTTTCGTTAGCGGCGGCCTCAGGGGTAGCTCAAAGCCTGACGGGGGTCAACCCCTTAGCCCCCTTTCCCATGTCTGGCCTGAGTCTAAATCAAGGAAACGAGCGATATAGAACGATTTAAAAAATACCATTGCGAATACCGATCATTTCATTGTATGATTAGCTATAGAAAGCCTTAATCAACTAAGAGCTAGCAGAATTTAGGAGATAATTTCTTGTAGTGGCTAATTAGTTTCTTAACATATTTGTTTTTCTTTCTTCTTATCTAAAATAAAAGTTGTAATTTTTTGTCATTTCTTGCTTGTTTTTAGCTCTTAAGCGCCATTCGGCTCGGCAGCCTAAAATTCCTATTTTTAGACCTTTATACTCTATACTGAATAAAACGTGCTAAAAACGCATTTCCAGGCGTTCTGGAGCTTTTTAAAATTAACCCCTCCTGCTGAAAAGACCCCATTCCCCAGGCCGGCTCGGATTAGAGTTATATGTATAGTTTTAATATTAATATGTTTAGATTTAACGCAAGATGAAAAGCAAGTTCTGGCAAGCATTCGAAAGCGAAAAGCCGAACTTCTGGAGGAGATCGAGGTACCTTCTTACTACCATCTTTCTTGCAAAGATTCTCATGTTGTCTTTCATTGGAGTTTTTACTTTATTTTTCGAAGGTCACGTTTTAGGTGTATGTTTACCACTTAACAGCCGAGGTTTGACTTTTTTTCGGTAAAGTAATGTTTTTTTCGTGGAAGTCTAGTCATACATGTAACAGGTCATCCGCCGGAGGGGGTTGGGTGGTCGGGGCCTAATTCTAATCTAAGGGGGGCTTGGGCACTAAAAACGGTCAAAAATCTTAATTTTTCGGCTAAAAATCGTTAAAAATCGCTAATTTGGACTCAAGTTCAGCTAAAAAGTGGTGTTTTACAGGGTGATTTTGACAAGTTTTGTGTCTGAAATTGCAAAAATTTGCAAAGACTTGCTCAAAAATTACTCGCCAGAAAAACGGTAGGGTGTCGGAAAATCGTCTCCGGGAGGTGAACGGGTCCCATCCGGGGAGCTGGCCTAAGTCGGGGGGAGACCCCCTGTTATATGTGTGAGTCTAGTAGTGATCGGATGAGTTTAGAAAGTGGAGGCCTCTCAGAGAGTTAATAAAGAATTCTATGGTTTCAGGATGTTATAGCAGATTTTAAAGTAGGTAAGATAGCTTTCTGAGCGCCTTTGCCACCGCGAGATTGCAGGCCAGTTTCTAATTTCAGAAATGTGTAGAAAGTTTAGAAAATCTCAAAGCAGTAAGTATACATTTTGCCATACATGTAACAGGTCATCCGCCGATGGGGGGTAGGGGTTGTTGGGGGGGTCTGGCGCCGGCCGGGGGGGGGGTTCTGAGCCAAAATTTTGGGGGAGGGGGGTGAGCACTAAAAACGCTCAAAAATCGAGAAAAATCGCAATTTTTGGCCTAAAAATCGCCAAAAATCGCTAATTTGGGCTGAAATACAGTAAAAAGTGCTGTTTTGCAGGCGATTTTGGCAGTTTTTGTGTGTGAAAGTGTAAAAAATTGCAAAAATTTGCTCGAAAATTTACTTGCCAGAAAAATCGGAAGTGGGGGGGGGGTCGGTGAAATCGTCTCGGGGGGGGGGGTCTGGCCTAAGTCGGGTGGGGGGAAACCCCCCAGCCCCCCTGTTACATGTATGCATTTTGCATTCATCTTGCTTCCTGTCTCTCTTTCATATGCATCAGAGCATCTTATATCGACTTGATTGATTTGCTTGAAACCATGCATCTAACAGGGGTCTGCCCCATCCGACTTAGGCCAGACCGCCCCGGATGGGGATGCCCAAAACAATTTTTCCGCTCCCCCCTCCGATTTTACTAGCAACTAATTTTTCGAGCAAATTCTTGCGATTTTTTACAATTTCAGACACAAAATTACTAGCCTGTAAAAGCACTTTTTGGCTGCGTTTGAGTCGAAATTAGCGATTTTTGACGATTTTTACTCGAAAAATTGCGATTTTTTAGCTTTTTTTTGTTCAGAACCTGCTTCCTAGAATTTGGGCTCTGACTCCCCGGCCGGCGCCAGACCCCCTCCCCTTTAGGTGGATGACCTGTCTGTCAGATGTATGCTTTAAACAGTTTTCCGAAACAGGGCCCTTTTTCTACATGTTGTGTCATTATCTTTCCGGAGTTTGGTCCTGCTGTAACTTTTGTGTTCGTCAATCAGTTCGGCTGAAATTTTAGCTCGACATGCACTCAGCCTCAGATTTTACAGTCAAAATTTAACCCTTCAACCACTAGTTATCAACTTCCACCTGTCAGCCGTCAAAGTGAACTCGTGGAATTGCATAACTAACTAGTGCTTCAAGTGACAGGCTTGGCTACAATTTTTTCAGAGAAAATTATGTGATTGTGTGCGTGTCGTGTTAAACATACAGGGGTCCCGCAGTCTACGCCCACCCGACTAAGGCCAGACCATACATGTAACAGGTTCCGGCCTACGTGAGGAAGGGGGTCGACGGTGCTTTCGCTCAGAGTTTTCCAGTACAAGGGGCTAAAAATCGTTATTTTCAGCTGCCAAATAGCGTTTTAGAGCTAAAAACAATGAAAAACGACAAAAAGGGTTTCCAAAAACACGGATTTCTATTAAACATCAACAGTGTGGATGTGGAACGCCAAATTTGGTTTCCAAACTCTTTTCAAGAGAATTTTAATTTTCTGAGTCAGTTTGTTAGTACTGCAGCCGCTACATGTACTTGCATTTTTTGGGTCGGGGGAGGGTGGAGGTTGACCTTTCTAGCTAAGGGATAACCCCAAACCAACTGCCCTATTACATGTATAGGCCAGCCTCCGATCGCCTATCACGAGTCGATTTTTCTGACCTCTGCGAATTTTCTTGAAAGTAAATTTGTTGAGTAATTTTTGTGATTTCAGACACGAAAATCTCTAGAGTTGTCTCTAAAACAGCACTTTTCTGCTGTATTTGCGACCAAATTAGCGATTTTCGAAGTTTTTTAGTGCCCAACGGCCTCCCTAGGATTTGGGCTTAGACTCCCGGGCCGGCTCAAAACCCCAACCTTCTCCCCTTCTGCGGTTTACCTGTTACATGTAAGTTGTTAAAATTTGAGCGAAATACACGGTGTGCAAAAAAACAAACCAGCAAATTTTTTACTGCAAATCTCAACCGATTTGGTCAAAATTTGCGTTAAGTGGCAGTAAAAAGAAATGTGTCCATTAGTTTGGATCACCCTGTAACTTGCCGAACGGAAAAGTTACAGCAGGACAAAGCCCGGCATAGATAAGTGTACCACCTTGTATAGAATTGGTTCGTCTCCATAGGTTGTAGTGATTCCAAGCGACACAGCTAACACGCGATCTAATCAAATTGAGTCTGCTCTGACAGCTTGCGGTCCGGTCTGACGTTTGATCTATTTGATCGGCCGGTTGATTAGCTGTGCATGGCTGAGCTGATTGTATGGCGCCAGATTGTGTCATGTGCCAATCGGTGGTGGTTGGCTGGTTCTCTCGGGGGAGGGGTCAAGCGTGTGCCAAAACTGCCTAATCCGCTGCCTTTGTGTCGCTAATAGACTCGCTCCGACTGCTGGCGCCGCTGTATTCTTATTATTATTGTTATAATCTTGTCGGTAGCTTAGAGCTACTAAATCAAAATGGTTCAGTCCTTCTCGTGCTTTCTATATCAAGCACTGGCTGTGTGTAAGCAAACTAAGGTACTTACTTTACTACCAGACATGGGCTAGCTTTTCGGCTTTGGCGGTGGTAAATTTTCAAATCCTGAGGGGTAGCGGCGCCTGATCGGAAAGCCAAAAATTCTAATCTTTAACTAAAGGTTTTTAGGCATATTTTTTCCTAAGCTCATTTACACAATCTAGGCATACTTTATTTATCATAATTTTTAAACATTCCTGAGGGGGTAGCAGCGACCTGAGAGGTAGGTCAGAGCCTGAGGGGTGGTCAGCCCCCTTTGCCCCCTTTTGCCCATCTCTGCTTACTAGTGAGAGGTTGCAACCGAGTTAACCGAATCTTGCTGAGAGCCTTACATGGTCCGCGGGGTGTCTGGAGTTTGCCCACCCCACGTGGGGTCGATCCGCCCCAAACGACCCCACCCCCCACCTGAAGCCGGCTTTTATACCTGACTCTACCCACCAAAATCGCCACGACCCCCAAACCGGCAGGCCCACCCCCAAATCTTCGGATTTTGACTACCCCCCAACCCATTTATTCTGAGAACCGTTTAACTGTTTTACACGTCCAAGGAGTGTTTGCATACCAAAAACATTGATTTAGTTTTAGTTTCCTGATTTCTCAGAGAATCCTACATTCCCCGTACAGCCTTGATGATTTTGCGTTTTTTTAGATTTTGGGTGCTACCTCTTCAAGACCTCTGTTTTTTTAAATTTCGGCTTCAAAATAATCGAACAACAGAAATTTTCTATCTGAAACTGTTGTAATTGTCAAGCACCATTTGGGCTGTAGTAAATTATCGACACTTTTGTGTGCACTTCTGAGAAAATGGTAGTGATAGTAATCACTATTTTGTTGCCTAAAAGAAAGTTTTTAGGTGATTTATTAATAGTGTTTAGCGTTGTTGCATGGAATTTAGCAGGTTTGTTTCCAAAAAGAGCGGAAAGTCATAAACAGTTCCGGTTCCGGCAGCGTTCAGCAACGGAACCGGAACTGCCAGTTCCGGGCGGAACCGGAACCGGAATTCGGGTCGATCGCTACCTAACTGTAGTACTTGTTGGAATAGGCTGTAGTGTTGTTAGGCTCTTTTTTTTTAAAAAAAAGGCTTTTTTTTTAAAAAAAAAGCTTTTTTTTTGAAGGCCCATTTCGAAAATTTTTTATTTTATTCACAGTATGGAGTTTTTGGGGGAAAATCGCTGAATTTAGCCTCAGATATACATTAGCAGTGCAGTTCTATCAATTTCTTGCCTATTCTAAGCATAAAAATCGGTTTTGAAGGGCATCAGCCACTCTGTGAGCAATGCTGCAGGTAGAATATCGACTCTCAGGCTGTAACACTATGTTTGAACCAAAGTATCAGCTTTTGCATTTAAAGTTGCTTCTGATGCATCCTTGCATCTCCTGCAAGCTATATTTCATGCTGGGAAAAAATTTTGAAAAAAAAAATTTCGAAATGAAAAATTTTCATAAAAAAATGCTTTTTTTTGGCTTTCAAAAAAATTTTTTTTTTACAACTCTAATAGGCTGACATAAAAGGCAACTGACACCGATCGGCTTGCTTTTAGCAGCTTGAGTGTATGCGATTAAAGAAAAATTGCGTGGCCGAAAAAATGGTAGAAATGTCAATAGCAGGCTGAGTGAGTGTGTCGGTCGTCCGGCCAAACCGATCGATTAAGCAATTACCTGCAACTGCCGTAATTTAGCTGCCAGCCGATCTGATTGTCTTATTGACTTTGGCCGGCTCCCAAGTGTCAAGTCTCTTCTTTTCAGCAAATCCGCGCTGAACTGGACAGCGTCAACGCAGAGATAGAAGCCCTGGACGTTATAGACGATGAGTGAGTTTGTTTGTTTGTTGAGTCACGCACCCAATCACGCCCTATCAATTTTCTCAATCCAACAGCTCACTGCCTATATGGTACTACCACAGGCCCCGAATGTGGGGTACCATTATGTTGCCACTAGCCTAGTTACCGGTGCCATACATGGCGCCAATACCATAAACGGGGTTAAGTGCCAGACTGTATTACATGTAGCACAGTCAGGCACTTAAAACGCCGTTGCAGTACAGGTGCTTAGGGTAGTGGCACCATGTAATGGTACCCCCACGTTTGGGGCCTGTGGTGGCACCATATGGTACCGGTAACCAAAATTTCGACTGGAACCGGACCATACATGGGTCGGAAAAATCCGGAGGGGGTAGGGGGGTCTGGAGACCTCGGGGGGGGGGGTACCGTATGGTGCCACTAGCCTGGGTACCGGTACCATATATGGTGCCAGTGCATAAACGGCGTTACATGTAAGCCTTGTAAAAGAATGAGAAAGTATAGAAAGTCGGGCAGTTCCAACCAGTCGAAGGCGTTGTCAATCGGTCGTAAGAAGTTCAACATGGACTCTAAGAAGGGGATCGAGTATCTGGTCGAGCACGGGCTTCTCTCGCACACGCCGGAGGTGGTGGCTGAGTTTCTTCACAAGGGTGAAGGCCTCAGCAAGTCGGCGATCGGCGAGTATCTGGGCGAGAAGATCGAGTTCAACATTCAAGTGCTCAACAAATACGTGGACTGCCACGACTTCCAGGATCTGATTTTGGTGCAGGCTCTCAGGTACGTACGTCCTCTTCTCTTCTCACCAGCTACTTATACTTTGAAGCTGCAATATGCTTCCTACAAACATTTCACCAACATTATGCAGGCTTTTCTGCCGGCACTTGCTAAATCCAGCACCGCCGTTTACAAGACTGGCAAAGTGCCACCGGGGTGGCAGTTTGCCAGTCCGACAAACTGCTTGTTGTAGCGTTCTGAAAATGGCTGAAAACCGTGCTCTCCCACTAAAGCAACTTTTACCAGTTTTCGTGTGTGAAATTTAAAAAATAGATGGCACAAGAGAGTTGCAGTCCGGGCCTCTCTCTCTTGTCATAGAATTTTTGAGGTCTATACCCCTTCCTGTTGCCATCACACATGTAACTGGCGCCATTCGGGGTCTATGTCCAAATTCTAGGCAGAGGTTTGGCACTAAAAACGCTCGAAAATCGAAATTTTTTTGGCTAAAAACCGTTAAAAATAGCTAATTTTGACTCAAATACAGCTAGAAAGTGCTGTTTTACAGGCGATTTTTGTGCCTGAAATTGTAAAAAAAATCGCAAAAATTTGAAGGAGTCGGGAAAATCGTCTCGGGGAGGGGGTGTCTGGCCTAAACCGGTTTGGGGCAGACCTCGCTGTTACATGTATGATCTTTCACGTCTATGTGAACCCAGTTGCATGGGATGTGTGATGGATGTAGTTTAGACAGTTTCTCTGGAGTTTTCGATTACCAGGAGAGGCGCAGAAGATAGATCGGATGATGGAGTGCTTCGCTCAACGCTACTGCAGTCAGAACCCTGGCGTCTTCACTTCACTTGGTCAGTTTAAGTTTCTTCCAAAATACAGTCCTGTCTCACTCTCGTCAATCCGGACAAGTTGCCACCGGTCAGTTTCGTCCGGATTAGCGAATCAAAGCCGAAACACTGTTTATTCGGCTCAAGGAAAATTCATGTCTGAATTGAATTGATTTTGATTTTGTCCTTATTAATGAAATCCGGATTAACGAATCGACACTTTAGCATGCAAAGTTCGAAGTTGGTACCGCAAATCTTTTGTCCGGATTAACCAGTCATATACAGGGTGTCTAAAAAATGATCACAATTCTTTTTACTGCCATTTCTGCAAAATTTGACGAATAGGCTCAAATTTGGACCATAGGTGCCACAATTCGGGGAATTTTATGTGTTAAAGTTTGGTGCACTAGGCATGACTCATTCCCGAGTAATTTAAAAAAAAGTGAAATTTGGTAATTTCAATAGAGAAAGCCGATCACCGAAAAATGGAAACATTTCCTTTTCCTGTATCTTTTCTAATTTTTGTTGGAATTGGATGAAATTTGGAGTGTAAACGCAGAAGTTCAGGGTAATTCGTGTGTAAAAAGTTGACGCATGAACTCCAAGCTATCGTTAGAGTTTAGGCGATAATGTAATGTAACGTTTTTCGGTGACCGACTTTCGCTATTGAAATTACCAAATTTCACTTTTTTTGAAATTTCTCGAGAATTAGTCAAGCCTAGTCCACCAAACTTTAACACATAAAATTCCCCGAAATTTGGCACCTACAGTCCAAATTTCAGCCTATTTGGTCGAAATTTGCGGAAATGGCAGTAAAAAGAAATGTGATCATTTTTTTAGACACCCTGTAGATGGGGGAAAATTGGGATCTGACCTAGTTTGTCCTGAAGGCGAATATCCGGATTAACGAGACATGAGTGTACCAGGATATCTGTTACTACTACAGGCTGTAGAGGCTAAGTTGGGTTTCGCTGCTGAATTGCGACGAAAGCGGCGTGCATTTCACTTATGCATGAGGCGCTGATTATCCGATTTAGATACAGTGACACTATCCCTCACTTATTTGGAACCGAGGGCTTCTATTCAACACTGCGATCAGGTTTTAGGCTTCTACATAGGTTCGGGATGAGTGAACCTTAGGATGAAGTTAGATTTAGATTTAATCTTAGTCTTAAGTTTTGACTTGGTAGGCCTTATATGGTAGGTTTCCGCTAATGGTGAGTAGTGTCCCACAATTGCCGAATGTTTTCTCAGAAAATCTGCAAACTCCTACTGTAGTATCTCATGTTTTCGTGTTGAAGAACCCCAAGACTATGTCAAGTACGGTAGCTAGAAAGAAACTGATCTAAGAAAATCGAAAATATTTGCACAAACCAGAAATCGAGTGCATTCTGATTGGCCTTTAGTAGAGTCTTCAACGATTCAACTTGGCTGAGTGACTGAGGTGTTGTGTAATTTAGACACTTGTTATGTGCTCAGCTTCGCAGTGATAATGCTGAACACTTCACTGCACAATCCCAGTGTCAAGGACAAGCCCTCAGTGGAGCAGTTCATCAACATGAACAGAGGGATCAACGAGGGAGAAGACCTTCCCAGAGAACTTCTCGAGGTAGACACACCTTCATTCCGCTACCTTTTTAGTTATTTGTCGCAACAACAACATTCTCTTGCCGTTCAAAATCCGGCCGAACCATACATGAGTCGTCTCGCGGTTTGGGTCCCTAAAAAGCGGCTATTTTGCCTTAAAAGCGAAAAACCTTTCTCTCTGGGAGGGGGTGGTACTATGTCGCCGACCTGGCCCATGTATGAGCCGAATCTAAGTAAAGCAATAAGCAGGAGTGGTGGAGTGCGCTAATTTAATTTGTAGTGCATTTCCATTAAGGTCACTTCCTATCGCTAATCTGTGTTAATGCAGCAGGTTTTTGCTAACTAACGGAAAACGGTTTTTTTTTACCAGACTTGTCAGCGGCAAGGGGTTGATTATGGTATTAACTCCCAATGCCAATACGAGACCCCCAATACTTGCATAGCTGGGCCAAAAATTGCATTTTAATGAACAGGTTCCTTATCAACCTTTTCGATTTTGCTAGGTCAATTTTTCAGGTAAGCATACATTTTATCGATTTCCATAGGTCCCAATTAGTATTGGGGGAGAAAAAATCCCAATAGTACCTGGGAAACACGCCAATACACCCAAACCAAATTTAGCCAGTTCGCGTATTAAGGGGAATGGATGAGCCCGATGATTCTAACTCGCGGTCTGTTCTGATCGTACATCTCACATAGCTGATGCACTGATTGCGTTATGAGGGCTAAGACCATGCATGCATGCACAAGGTGCTCTACCGATAGACGCATGTCTGCTGGGAGGCACTGTGAGTAGTAAAAATCGAACAATAAAACGTAGCTTCGGACAAACAGAGCTTATACAGTCAGGCACTTAACGCCGTTTATGGTACCGACACCATATAAGGTGCCCCTACGTTCGGCGACTGTGGTGGTGTACCCCTACCCACGGCCATGGGTGCCGGTACCATATATGGTGACGGCATACATGTAACAGGGGGGTCTGCCCCCCACCCGACTTAGGCCAGACCCCCCCGGATGGGGACCTTCCCCCCGAGACGATTTCACCGACCCCCCCTCCGATTTTTCTGGCAAGTAAATTTTCGAGCAAATTTTTGCAATTTTTTACACTTTCACACACAAAAATTGCCAAAATCGCCTGCAAAACAGCACTTTTCAGCTGTATTTCAGCCCAAATTAGCGATTTTTGGCTATTTTTAGGCCAAAAATTGCGATTTTTCTCGATTTTTGAGCGTTTTTTAGTGCCCACCCCCCTCCCCCAAAATTTTGGCTCAGACCCCCCCCCGGCCGGCGCCAAACCCCCCAACCCCCCCTCCCCCATCGGCGGATGACCTGTTACATGTATTGGTGACGGTACCATACATGGTACCGGTACCATATGGTACCACTACCATATATGGTACGAAATCTGAACAGAGTGGTACCATATATGGTACCGGTACCGGTAACAACGCGAACGTGGGGGTACCATAATGGTACCGGTACCATAAACGGCGTTAAGTGCCTGACTGTATTAAGGCTGACAGTGACTGTTGCAGAGTCTGTACGAGAGCATTCGAACGGAGCCGTTCAAGATCCCCGAGGACGACGGCAACGACCTCATGCACACTTTCTTTAATCCGGACAGGGAAGGCTGGCTCTGGAAGCAGGGTAGGTGGCTGTCTTTCTTGGCCTATCCTTTCCAAATCACCCACCATTCTCTTTCTTCCACGTTCGAATAGAAGGTCTGAAATTTCTAGAGTGCCAATTGGAATGGGGTGGGTTTGTGTGCCCCGATAAATACTGATTAATCGCTGAAAATCTTTGATCCATGATCATACATGTAACAGGTCATCCGCCGATGGGGGAGGGGGGGTTGGGGGGGTCTGGCGCCGGCCGGGGGGGTCTGAGCCAAAATTTTGGGGGAGGGGGGTGGGCACTAAAAAACGCTCAAAAATCGAGAAAAATCGCAATTTTTGGCCGAAAAATCGCCAAAAATCGCTAATTTGGGCTGAAATACAGCTAAAAAGTGCTGTTTTGCAGGCGATTTTGGCAATTTTTGTGTGTGAAAGTGTAAAAAATTTGCTCGAAAATTTACTTGCCAGAAAAATCGGAGGGGGGGGGGTCGGTGAAATCGTCTCGGGGGGGGGGGGGGGTCTGGCCTAAGTCGGGTGGGGGGGCGGGCCCCCCCCAGACCCCCCTGTTACATGTATGTCCATGATTACAGTCAAGCATTTAACGCCGTTTATGGTACCGGTACCATATATGGTGTCAGTAGCATAAACGGCGTTAAGGGCCAGAGACTGAATTAATATGGTGAATGTTAGCCGAATTTAGTTTTTTCTGCTTTGGCTTTTAGCTTTAGCTGAACTTTTTGTATGATGGCATATAAGCATAGCACACCGTTAATTAGTTTTCTTTCTTATCTAAAATAGAAAAGTCGATGATTTTTTGCCATTTCTTTTCTTCCGATACAGAAGGTAATGTCTGTTAACTGTGGAATTCGATTTTCGGCCTAGCTAACCAAGTATTGTATGGGTGACTGTCGGGTATTGGGATCGGCACTGGCTTTTTCGTTTCTTGTTTTCACTCTAATAATTTGTCTACACTACACGAACAGATTTGCGCTGACAATTGCTCAGTGTTGGTAGTTTGTTGTGAGTATGTGGTGATTTGGAATTGGTGATCTAATCAGTTAATTCTACCTATTGCTCATTTCTCTGTCTGCCAGTTAGTAACGGTACAACTGCTTTAGGAGCAACAACGTTCAGTAAGTTTTTACCTCTTAGCACAATACAGCCTTCGCTTGCTATTTTTTTACTGTAGATACACAGAGCATAGCAGCTATAATTATTTTGCATGTTTGGCAGCCTCTTATAATTATTATTCCTTCCTCTCCTCTGTTTTGCAGTCTGATTATTATTTATTTCTTGCCATAAATGGTACCACCAGGCCATACATGTAACAGGTCATCCGCCGATGGGGGGAGGGGGGGTTGGGGGGGTCTGGCGCCGGCCGGGGGGGGGGGTCTGAGCCAAAAATTTTGGGGGAGGGGGGTGGGCACTAAAAAACGCTCAAAAATCGAAAAAATCGCTATTTTTTGGCTAAAAATTGCCAAAGATCGCTAATTTGGGCTGAAATACAGCTAAAAAGTGCTGTTTTGCAGGCGATTTTGGCAATTTTTGTGTGTGAAATTGTAAAAAATTGCAAAAATTTGCTCGAAAATTTACTTGCCAGAAAAATCGGAGGGGGGGGTCGGTGAAATCGTCTCGGGGGGGGCCCATCCGGGGGGGTCTGGCCTATTTCGGGTGGGGGGGCGGCGCCCCCAGACCCCCCCTGTTACATGTATGCACCAGGCATACACCCACCCGTACGTGGCGAGCAACTGCTGCTCGCATACATGTACTAGGGGGTTGAGTTTACCCCTAGCTAGAAAGGCGAAACCCTTGACCCGGAGACAGTTTAGGGAACCCGAACCCAAAAATACTAGTACTGGAAGTAAAACTGTTACAGGGTGGCTCTGTCCCCACCCGATTAGGGCCAGCAGGCAGACCCGACCCCCACTTCCAGAGACGATTTTTCGAACCCTTCCGATTTTCTGGCAACCAATTTTTTTGCGATTTTTTTACAATTTCAGACGCATATTTCCAAAATCGCCTTTAAAACAGCACTTTTTAGCCCCAATTAGCGATTTTTGAGCGTTTTTAGTGCCCAACCCCTCGCCTTAGAATTTGGACTCAGACCCCCGGCTGGCCACTGATATTATTTTCCTTTGTAACACTACATTTAGTTAGTTAGTTGTCCATTTGCCTACGTAGTTCTTTTGTTGCATGTCTTTGCCCTGGCTTGATACATTTCCAATTTGCTAAAAAAAAGTGCTGCGCCTTTCGGAAAGCACCTGGCTGATGAAAAAAAAGCTAATCCTGTTGTTCTTTTATCGGCGAACTGCGGCAAATCTTGAGGGCTTAGGAGTTGGCGGCGGGCCAAAGAAATAATATTGTCAGCCTTGCCTTCCTCAAACGGTGGAGTGCTTTTTGGAACCTGAAGGAAATGGTGAAAGAGAGAAGCAAGTTAAAATGACGTCTGTTTAGGCGGTCGTTACAAGTCGTGGAAAAGACGGTGGTTCATTCTAAACGACAACTGTCTCTACTACTTCGAGTACACCACGGTAAACTCTTACTACTACCTCCTGGTAGATATGTTACATTCAATTTTCCAATCGGTCGGAAAAAATGTAGAAAAAAGGAAAATATTCAACCGAAAGTATTGGAATTTTCGAAATTACTGAAAAGTTTTGTGTAACTGGCATAATATTTAGTGTAAAATGAGTTCTGACTGGGAGATCTCTACTGATTAAACGCTCTAACTGACCAGAAAACATGTATTTCATAAAGTTTGCTTACTGAAGTCACAGTAACTGAGTTATTCCCAACTGTGATGCTCAGATTTTGTAAGAAATGCTGATGAACCCCGGATAAAATAGTCAATTACGGTTGTAGAGGAAATTCTGATTTTAATAAAGTCAAGAAAAGCGTGATTTGGTATTTCTGACATGTTTAAGACAATGTTGTGGCAATTTTCCGGAAACTTTCCAGCGGACATAGAAAATTTTTTGCTAATTTTTGGACCGTCCGGTAAAAAGTATGAAACAACCGCATTTTTGGTTCGCTGAAACTATTCCAAGTGTGGATCAGACGCTTGCCGTAACCTGATATACGCTAGAAATCCTCCAAATAGACGGTCAAACGGCCCAGCTGTCCTCTTCATCTGCCTGATTTGTTTTCTGTTCGCACATGCCTAATAAACTTAATCTTAACGCGGGACACCCTGCAATGTTTCTAGTTTAGGACAAAGAGCCGCGGGGCATAATTCCACTGGAGAACGTGCAGGTGCGCTCAGTGATAGACAAAACACGACCGCACGCGTTCGAGATTTACTCTACCAACGCAGAAATCATCAAGGCCTGCAAGACAGACTCCGAAGGAAAAGTTGTTGAAGGTGGTCGCTTTCATTCATAACAACTTGTTCTTTTTCAATCGCGCCTTTTAACTACTAGCTGTAGTTCGGTTTTTTGTTTTTAAGCTACCGCGAAAAACAGGAGTTGCTTGTCAGGCCCGAAGCAGGACTATTAGGCGACGCCGATTAGGCGATTTAGCGGTACTATTAGGCGACGGTACTATTAGGCGACAGAAATAATTTTTTTCTATAAGTCCGTACGGCAACATAGGCTACCACTAAAACATAGCACAACAATGGAAACTACAACATGCAGGGGGTTTGCCCACACCTCAACTTGGGCTCTACCCCCAAACGACCCCACCCACCCACCCACCTGAAGCCGACTGTTGTCCCTGACCTCACACACTAAAATCGCCGCGGCCTCCCCCAAACCGGCAGGCCCACCCTCTTTTCCGATTTTGACTAACCCCAACCCAATTTTCCGGCCCATGAATGCATGTCGCAGAACATCTATAAAGCGCCAGATGGATGGACGCGCCGCATCAAATTCTCGCTGCGAAACTCTGTGAGCTGCTTGCGCAAGTTATTGGTGCGTCGCATACATTTAACTGGTCATCCGCCGTTGGGGGGTGGGGGGGTTGGGGGGGGGGGGGGGGGGGGGGGGGGGGGTCTGGGCCGGCCGGGGGGGCTGAGCCAAAATTTCGGGGGAGGGGGGTGGGCACTAAAAAGCGCTCAAAAATCGAGAAAAATCGCAATTTTTGGCCTAAAAATCGCCAAAAATCGCTAATTTGGGCTGAAATACAGCTAAAAAGTGCTGTTTTGCAGGCGATTTTGGCAATTTTTGTGTGTGAAAGTGTAAAAAATTGCAAAAATTTGCTCGAAAATTTACTTGCCAGAAAAATCGGAGGGGGGTCGGTGAAATCGTCTCGGGGGGGGTCTGGCCTAAGTCGGGTGGGGGGCAGCCCCCCTGACGCCCCCTGTTACATGTATGGTGCGTCGTGCATCGTCTGCATCCAAAGTGCGTTAATGAACATAGCAACCCGAAAAATATGTGGCCGACCCGACGGCCGCTCGCGTGCTCGACGCAAGCTGGGGAATAGGGGCAAGTGCCAGGATCTGAGTTAGAAACAGTCAGGACAGGTGGCTTGGTTACCTATAAGTTAACGAGTTGTACTATTATCTATTAATGTTTTTTGTCGCCTAATAGTACCATAGCCTAATCGGCGTCGCCTAATCGGCATCGCCTAATCGGCCTCGCCTAATAGTACCGTACCGTGTCAGGCCGGCGAAAATTGCCCAAACTAAAAAAAGCCTTGACGAAAGTTCTGACTAGGACGCATGTATGACAGAGAAAGAAAGGTTTGAGTACAGTTTGAAAAAGGGGTGGACTTTTTGGGCCATACCGTCGTACATGCAACGAATACTGAAAATAGCTAAAGTTCGGTATTCTGCGCTAAAAAGCGCTAATTTGGCTGAGCGATGAGTGTTGATCCGAGAGAATATAGCCCGATGATTCTAACTCGCGGTCTGTTCTGAGCGTACGACTTGCTTCTGATGCACAAACTGCGTTATGAGGGCTGCTGCATGCAATCGACCTTTGTTTAGTATGAATTATGTTAGAAACGCGTTGCTGCTAGTGAAGTTATTAAACGGCCTCAGTCAAAATTAATTATAATGATGATGACGCTGAAATGTTGTTGCAGGCAAACACACAGTCTATCGCATGTCGGCAGCAACTAAGGAAGAGAAAGACGATTGGGTGAAGTCAATCACGTGAGTAATTCACAACTATACTTTTGGCCAAAGAAACGCCGCCGGCCCGGCTTTTTTTCTAGTTTTCCGAGTAACTTCAAGTGGCCGCCATTCGGTCAATTTTCAGTCGAATCAAAAGTTTGGCACGATTATTCTTATTATTATTGTTTACCGTTTGTTTGGCCAAATCCTAGTGCGCCAGTCTTGTGTAGCTCTGAGGTTTGCCCTTCTGAAGTGAACTCAACTTTAAACAAATTGTTCGTATTTCGAGAACCCTTCATCCTATCTTTTCGTAATTTTGCGTCTTAACCAATGGTCTTTAATCCCTACAAAGTCCAGCTTTCTAGCAGAGCCGGTTAAAATTTGGCATTCAGTGAAGGTGAAAAATTAGCATTGTCAAAAATGTGTATGGTGCCCTCTGAGCACAAAGCACAGGTGTATAGGCCAATTTAGGTGTTCATTGTATTACCTTAAGATTAGGCGATTCTAATCCACCACCCCTTTACCCGGATTTTAACCGGTTCTGCCAGAAAGCTGACCTTTGCATGGATTAAAGTCCATATAAGGATTGATTTAACCAACAAAATTTGAAAACGATTGGAAGATGAGTTCGTGAGATACTTATCGTTTCCTTAAACTTGAGATCTATCTGAAAATTTCTGATCTGTTCAGTTCAGACGGGTAAAACTCAGGCCAACGGAATTTTTTTAGGTTATGGCAGTTTTTTTTCGTTAAGTCACTAAACAAGGCCAGGCGGCCTTCGTTTGACCAAAACTGTCTATTACAGTCAGGCATTTAACGCCGTTTATGGTACCGACACCATATAAGACCCTCCTCAACCCCCCTTTTTCGAGGGAGAAAATTTTCGAGGCAAAATAGACGTTTTTTGGACTTTTTTCCAGGCCCCCTACGGATTTTTCCGGCCCACGTACGGTGTAGCTCCGGTTCTAGGGGGTCCCCGATGTTCGAACATGCACCTTTGGTGGTCGTTTGACATCTATTTCAACATATTTGGATACCAGCCGGATCCGCGAAAAAAAGTTGCTTGAACACCTTCCCTTATAGCTAAGTTGAGTTTCTCGCAAAATGCATGTTAACTACCCAACAGGGTGTCCCAGCTAAGCTTTCTGAATTTGAATTTTACGTAGTAAAAAGAGCAGTTTTTGCACGATGTAAGTAACCTGTAGTTGCACTGTAAAGTTAAAAAGTGGCTGGCAGCTAATTAGTTGCTCTGCCTCCCATTTTTCCATTCATATTTGACTGGTTTTTTACATGATTTCAGAGCAAGCATAAGCGAAAATCCGTTCTACGATATGCTACAGATGCGCAAGAAACGGGTGCAGAAGAAATGAGCTTGATTCGGACCGGACTCGTGGCTCGATTTCCATTTGCTTGATGGCTTTTACTCTATCCGTGTACACTGTTTGCCAGTTTACCTCTGCTCCCGGGCCACTGATCACCAATCGGCGTCGGTTTCACAATCTACTGTATCTATGTAAATAGCTGTGCATCCATTAATTAGTTACAGTTAAAGCGTTCAGACGAAGAAATGTCTCAGTCCATAAATAGATGAAAGGATAAAACCGCGTTCAAAGTTTTAGGCCCCTCTGAAATAAATTGTGCAAAATGCTATGCCCTAAAGTGTATTATGTCAAAAGAGGCCCATACCAGTGCTACTCTGCACCTGAGTTTAGGTAACCACATGTTTCCTGATTTGCACAAAAATTTGTGATAGTGGACTTAGACTGTTTTAAGATCTAACAGCCTAAGTCCATATTCACAAATTTAAAAAAAATGTCAGTAAGAGTAAGAGAGCAGTGTAACTACTATAATTGATTGCCTTCCAGATCTCCAGGTAGTGGACTAACAATCTTGCCATCAATCTGCAGTTTAAAAATGTGCTACAATAATCTGAAATGCAAAGCTTACGTTGAGAGATTCCAGAATAAGGAGCCAAAAGGTGGGCCAAACCCTTTTTGGTCTTCAAAAGTTTAGCTATTGTACTCCAGAACCTGTAGGCTTACGCTAGCGTTCTTGCCGCCATTCTGTAGGTTAAGGGTAGCGCTACAATAATTTGAAATATAGAGGATAGATTTTGGAGGCCATAGATAAACTATTGTGGCCGAAAGGGGGTCGAAAAAATTGCGTTGGTGTAACTTTGACATAGAATGTTTTCAGATGAAATAATTTGTATTGAACATGTCTATAGTTAGGGAAATTGTGCTGCCGAGTAGAACTCAATTTTTAAAAAAATGGACTGAGGCATTTCTTCGTCTGAACGCTTCAATTGCTATTTTACGGTCTGCGGATCTGAGCAGTCTTCTGCATTTGATTAATTGACTGGTTGTTGGTTTCCGTTGAGAAGTCGTTGTTCATCAGCGGGTTAAAATACCAAATCAGGACTATTCTTTTCCTGCTACACAATACGAAGAGTGTGCCCGTAGGCTGGCTAGGGCCATACCCATGTATGTAACAGCAATACATGTACATACTACGTCGGGTAGTGTTGCTTAATACTGGATTTTTCAAATGCTTATGAGTTTCCGTGTGCGTAATCTCAGAAAGATTCAGAAATTTCACTGAATGGCATTTTTGGCTCTATAGTATGCTGTTTAGGTATACAACTTTATAATCCGATTTTCTGTAGACTGTATTAGGGGGTTTGAGCGTTATTCCCCTAGCTAGAAAGGTCAAACCCCCCGAGACAGTTTAAGGACCCCGACCCAAAAATGAAAGTTAGCTGCTCCAGTACTAACAAACTGGCTCAGAAATAACTGAAAATTCGCTTCAAAAGCCTTGTGTGAAACCGAATTTGGCGTTTCCATTGCTCATGTTTAAGAGAAATCGGTTTTTTGGACGCTCTTTTATTCGTTTTTTGTTTGTTTTAGCTCTAAAACGCTATTTGGGAGCTTAAAATAGCGATCTGTAACCACTTACTGAAAAAACGTGCTAAAACGCATTTCCAGGCGTTCTGGAGCTTTTTGAAAATTTTGTTCCCATTTGGACCAAACCCCCACCTGTGGGAAAACACCCCCTACCCCCACGTCGGCCCGGACCTGTTACATGTATGGTAACAACAGGTCCTCCTAGCGAGGGTATTGGGGTAATTTGCCTACCAGATTTGTTTGCAGGGGAGGTTTGGCCTTGCTATGGAGGGAGGGGACCAAAATTTGGAATAGCTCCAAAACGCAACGCCTCAATGAAAAGCATTGTTAGCAGGTTTTAATTACTATTAAAAGCTAAAAGTTGCAATTTTATGTTTATGCAATGCAGTCAGATTTGTATGGCCAAAATAAGCACTAGTGACAAACGGCCTTATGATTGCACCGCTAGAGTGCATAGGCTACAAACGGGCTTTCAAACTCAGATTTCTGACAACCCTGTGTAAAAGTTAAATAGAGAGCCTGTTTGATAGCTTATCGCCGCTATTGACTCGTACGTACGTTAGTGTGTTTGTCATTACGTTTCTCATCTTTTCTGCCCAGCCTTACTTTTATGGCTTTGATTATACCTGCAAAACTGATTTGAAGGTTTGGAAAAAAGCGTCATAGCTTTACAGATTGGAGGAATATTATTATTGAATAGGCCTGCCGAACGGAAACGGAATACTTTTGAAAAAATGCAGTCTGAG
Organism: Sabatieria punctata; assembly: GCA_030248155.1. Classification (NCBI taxonomy): domain Eukaryota; kingdom Metazoa; phylum Nematoda; class Chromadorea; order Araeolaimida; family Comesomatidae; genus Sabatieria; species Sabatieria punctata. The sequence goes on along the minus strand of JASANB010004673.1, from coordinate 15,784 downwards.
CATAAAATTAAGAGTACAAATTTTATCGGTATTTCTCATTTCTCGTTCGTCGACTTTAGGTCGTACCAGCGATTCAAATGTAGCCATGCCTTAAGCACACTTGTTATTAAGTGCGGCTTTACATGCATTAATAATAGTTTTCTTTTATGGTTGCCTTGATTGATGACAAACACCTTCACTCGTACTACGACACAAAGGTACAGAAGAGTTATGTGCAGTATTATTGTTATTGCGAAAGCAACTCAGTTTTTTCAGGGATACAGAGTAGCTTTGTCTAAACTGAAGCTCGCATTTGCAACATGCCGAACATTTCTGGAAAAGTTGCTATAATAACGGGTATCTGCACATAATACAAGCGAGATGATGGCTATGTTTGGTGATACGTACAATGTAGGTTCAAGCTCAGGAATCGGAGCAGCCATAGCTATCCACTTTGCTGAACTGGGCTGTACGGTGTCGATCACTGGAAGGAGTCAATCTAAACTAAACGCTACTAAAGATCAGTGCATAAAGGCTGGTTTGAAACCTGATCAGGTACAAACACCTTTTGTACGTATGTACATTATGTTATTCAGTCAGGCAGTTAACGCCTTTTATGGACCGGTCTGTGGAAAAGTGACGTCATCGATTTTTGGCCATTTTCGACCCCCTTTGTCAAGCTATATTCTTGAGTCGCTTTAAAGCTGGATTTATGCTTATACCACCTGGGTACTTTCACTCCAGCGCGCCGCTCTACCGCGCAAGTAATTAAATAAAGTGAAAAAAACCTCCATGTAAGGGGGTGGGATACTTAAGGGTACGGATGGGACCGGCATACGATATTTTTCGCTATACGGTATACCGTATAATACCGTATAGTTTTAAACACTGAATTATTCAGTTTTTCGTCGAAAAATCAGCATATTTTTGCTATTTTTCATTATAAAACACCAATTTTTGGTAAATTTTTCAGTATAATTCTCTAAGCTTGGTGAATCGTTCGATTTTTTAAAGTAATTTTTTAGTTTTTCAGAGAAACAAAATAAAGAAATCGTTCTAAAATAGTAACAGATTCGGTTTTGCACAATATTTGTCGTCTTAGTTGAATTTTTTCAGTAGGCCATTTTTTTATGATCGATTTTCATGTTTATAGACTGTCAGAAAGTGACTGAAAATATTTATGGCTGTGCAACAAAGATTGTATGTTATTGTCTTCTACTAGTCGCTCTAAAGAGTCTAAAAGCCTACTGTAGTGAGGAATTTTGTGTCATTAATATAATTTACTAGAATCTTCACGATTTCTGGATATTCCAACTTAACTATAGAGTTTCTCGCTTATTCGAGCATACTATACGGCATTATACCATATAGAAATTCTATACGGTATTTTTGTACTGGTTTGTTTTTTTTTTAGATTCCACTGTCCTTTCGGACAGCTCAGGACACCCCGCGCTCTTATTAAAGCCTTTCAACGGAGTGCCCTGCCTACAAACATCCCTCCCCTTTGCTGTCATAGAGTGCAACGGCAGCTCCGGTTCGGTTCCCATTTACCTACTGGCCATCACCGGCTTTCGGTGGCTGGGTTGGGCTTTACGTCCACTACTTCCAGTCGCTTCGACCGGTTTCGAACCCACAAACAGCCGCTCTCGCAGATGCCGGGGCCGCCGTAACACACGGGATAGTGTAAACTACCCGTCGCCAAGACGCGACAGTTCCATCCCTTCTAAAGGGAAACGCCGATACGCAGCTGAACTAAAACTGATACTACTACAGATCTTAAGCACAGTGGCTGACGTTACGAACGAAGATGACCTGAAGAGACTGGTGGATAGCACAGTGGCCACGTTCGGAAAGCTCGATATACTGGTAGGAATATAGATTTTACCCCAGAAACAAATTACTGACCGCCCGATGTTTCAGGTGAACAATGCAGGAATCGTGGAAGCCGATAGTTCCATCCATGCGTCAATCGATGTGTTCGACCGGATTCTCAACACCAACCTGCGAGGGTTTGTTTGTTTGTTTGTTTGTTTGCTACGTTTTGACGGCCTTGTACTGTAGTTTTAAGGCCTGCTAGTGTACAGTATGTAGATCTAACGAACAGTAACAAAATGCGGGGCTATTCTGTCGATTGTGAATGTATTGTAGATCAAGTACATACATAGAGACTTGATCATTAAGGAGCAGTGTGAAGTTAAGCCAAAACTAGACCAACGCTTTCTAATGACAAGGTAAGTTTGGGATAGGGAGGGTCAGAGGACTAAAAATCCTTCAAATTCGATATTTTGGAAGGAAACCGTAATAGAATGTGTTTCTGCATGCCCCAAAATGCACAATAACAAAGAAAATGGCCTTCGCTTTCTCCTTCAAGCTCTTAGATTGACCTACTACACAAGCCTCAGCCTCTGCTGCGTTGCACTACGGAAATGGCGTTGCACGTATGGAGCTGTTGCTCTTACAGAGGTTCTACTCAATTGGCCAGTGCCACGATTTAGCGTTGCAGTTGCACTTATGGAGGTGCACCGTAATGCTATAACCCTTTCGAATTCACCCTAGAGGCGAACACAATTTCTGTGTTCGGAGCCCTGCGAACGCGAACGCCTATTTCGCCGAACACATGGCGAACACCCTCCGAACACCCCCCGAACACCCCCCGAACACAGCCCTGAACACAGCCCCGAACACAGCCCCGAACACATACCCGAACACATACCCGAACACATACCCGAACACACACCCGAACACATACCCGAACACATACCCGAACACATACCCGAACACATACCCGAACACATACCCGAACACACACCCGAACACACACCCGAACACATACCCGAACACACACCCGAACACATACCCGAACACACACCCGAACACATACCCGAACACATACCCGAACACATACCCGAACACATACCCGAACACAAACCCGAACACATACCCGAACACATACCCGAACACATACCCGAACACATACCCGAACACATACCCGAACACAAACCCGAACACCTTCCCGAACACATACCCGAACACATACCCGAACACACACCCGAACACACACCCGAACACATACCCGAACACACACCCGAACACACACCCGAACACATACCCGAACACACACCCGAACACATACCCGAACACACACCCGAACACATACCCGAACACATACCCGAACACATACCCGAACACACACCCGAACACATACCCGAACACCTTAGAGACATTTTAGGAGCACTTTCGGGACACTTTGGGGACACTTTGCGGACATTTTAGGGATACTTTGGGGACACTTTAGGGATACTTTGGGAACACTTTAGGGACAGTTTGGGGACACTTTAGGGACACTTTGGGGACACTTTGCGGACACTTTAGGGATACTTTGGGGACACTTTAGGGATGCTTTGGGAACACTTTATGGACACTTTGGGAATACTTTGGGGATACTTTAGGGACATTTTCGGGATACTTTGGGGACACTTTAGGGACATTTTGGGGACACTTTAAAGACACTGAAATTTGTGAAATCGCTTGTTTTTTTAGTTGTATTTGAGCCCGGATTAGCTATTTTTGACTATTCTTAGCTAAAATTACGACTTTTTCGGATTTTTGAGTGTTTATTAATACTCAACCCCATCCTCTATAATTTGGGTGTGGACCTTATCCCCTTTGGTGGATGATCTGTTGTTATATGTATATGGATGCTCTGTGAATGGTTGTTTTGTAAAATGCTGCAATTGTGCCATGGTTTTTCCAGAGCGTTCCCATGTTACAAACAGTATGCGGAAACTTATGGAGACCGACGGTCAGCCCGATCCTCTAGTATTTGGACTCGCTCAGACCCCGACCGCCCAGACACCCTACCCCTTTCGGTGGATGACCTGCTACATCTTTATTTATACTGTGTGAATGATTGTTTTGTAAAATGCTGCAATAGTGACATGGTTTGTTTAAGAGCGTTCTCATGATACATACAGTATGCGGACACTGATGGAGACCGACGGTGCAATGACTCCGTTCTCTTCTGCTGCTGCTGCGCGGTTGTATTACTCATCGATTGACCGACCCACTGAGATACATGGCTGAAGTAACGCAGGCTTGGTTTGCTCTGTACGTCAGAGCTGCTTTACTGCTAAGCCAATGCCCACTCATCTGCTTTCAGCTAACCATTCATTATTCCATCTTTCGTCCAAAACTCATCATCTGAGATCTGACCTGGGGATAGGTGGGGGGTCGAGGGAGTTTCGCCCAGAGGGGGGTCCAAAATTTCAAAAAGCTCCAAAACGCCTGGAAATGCGTTTTAGCACGTTTTTTAGTAAGGACGCTAAAAATAGCTATTTTAAGCTGTCAAATAGCGTTTTAGAGCTAAAAACAAGCAAAAATGACAAAAAGGGTTTCCAAAAACCCCGATTCCTTGCAAATATCAGCAGTGGAAACGCCAAATTCGGTTTCCAAAGCCTTTTCAAGCGAATTTTAGGCTAAAAATTAGTGATTTTTGATCCAGTTTGTTAAAGTACTGGAGCCACTACTAGTACTTGTAGTTTTGGGTCAGGGAGGTCCCATAACCTATCTTGGGGGAGTGTGAGGGGTTGGCTTTTCCAGCAGGTGGTAACTCCCCCAAACCCCCTAGTACATGTACTGTATGTCTGAGATAATCCAGTAGGGATCTAGCTTCTGAAGTAGTTCGTCTACAGTAGCCGTCTGCATAACCGGTCCCCTTTCCTCGCAAGGGTCTCAGTCTCATACATGTACACTTTCAAATTTCGCATTGTTCACGTACGTACAATGCCAATGCATTTGACATTGCCAATGAATAGAATGCCATTCAACTGCGTTTTCGAAGACTAATTTCTCACCATTCCCTGATGAGACAAAAGTGACGTCATCATTGGCCGAACCCCCTCCCCGCTAACCTATGACGCCATTTTTGCAAAGCCCCAAGGAGGTGCACATCCGGTTAAAATCTAGCCGGTTTTTACTTTCACTGAAAGATAAAAAATAGCATTGCCATAACCGAGAGTGGCGCCCTCTGAACATAAAGCACGACTGTTTGGCCTATTTTAGATGTTCATTTGAGTTATTTAGTTGAGGCGATTGTAATCAACGACCCCTCTAGTTCGTATAATCCTGCTTGCTGTGCAAGGAGATAATACCCTCATTTCAGAGAATGCCAAATGTTCACGTTCCCTGAAAGTAAAAATCAGCCAGATTTTAACAGGCAGTACTAGAAAGCTAACATCTCCAAAGTTTCAAGTCCGTTATATAGATCAGGTAACCTGCAAATTTCTGGATTTTCAGTTGAAGGGTTCGGAGATTTCACCGACCCCCCCTCCGATTTTTCTGGCAAGTAAATTTTCGAGCAAATTTTTGCAATTTTTTACACTTTCACACACAAAAATTGCCAAAATCGCCTGCAAAACAGCACTTTTTAGCTGTATTTCAGCCCAAATTAGCGATTTTTGGCAATTTTTAGCAAAAAAATTGCGATTTTTCTCGATTTTTGAGCGTTTTTTGGTGCCCACCCCCCTCCCCCAAAATTTTGGCTCAGACCCCCCGGCCGGCGCCAGACCCCCCCCACCCCCCCTACCCCCATCGGCGGATGACCTGTTACATGTATGACTGTACGTATCATATCATGAGAACGCTCTGAAACAAACCATACCACCATTGCAGCATTTTACAAAACAAACATTTGTACAGTATATACATAGAACAGGTCACCCACCGAAGGGGGTAGGGTGTCTGCGCCCAAATTCTAGAGGATAGGGTTGAGTATTAAAAAACACTCCAAAATCGCAAAAAGGTCGTAATTTTAGGTAAAAATAGTCAAAAATCGGTAATCCGGGATCAAACACAACAAAAAAACACGCGATTTCACCAATTTCAGTGTCTCTAAAGTATCCTCAAAGTGTCCCCAAAGTATCCCTAAAGTATCCCCAAAGTGTCCCCAAAGTATCCCTAAAATATTCTCAAAGTGTCCCCAAAATGTCCCTAAAGTGTCCCCAAAGTATCCCCCAAAGTATCCCTAAAGTATCCCCCAAAGTGTCCCCAAAATGTCCCTAAAGTGTCCCCAAAGTATCCCTAAAGTGTCCCCAAAGTGTCCCCAAAATGTCCATAAAGTGTCCCCAAAGTGTTCCTAAAGTGTCCCCAAAGTGTCCCTAAAGTGTCCCCAAAGTATCCCCAAAGTGTCCCCAAAATGTCCATAAAGTGTCCCCAAAGTGTTCCTAAAGTGTCCACAAAGTATCCCTAAAGTATCCCCCAAAGTGTCCCCAAAATGTCCCTAAAGTGTCCCCAACGTATCCCTAAAGTGTCCCCAAAGTGTCCATAAAGCATACATGTGCACGGTCGGCGGCTCAGGGGGTGACGGCCAGGTCTCCGTGCGTAGTTGCCTGGATATAGGTGCAAATTTTCGGCGGGAAATTCAAATGTTGGCGGGAAATTCAAATTTTTGCCCAAAATTTTGGCTAAAAATACGAAATTTTCGGTTAATTTAAAAAAAATTGCGGTACAAATCAAATTTTCGACAAAAAATTGCCCAAAAACCACTTCTCTGACAGAAACGTTGCCAAAAAATCGAAATTTTTCAGGAAAATTTGAAAAAATTTCGCGTTTGGTGCGTAGTTGCCTGGAGGAAGGGTGCATAGTTGCGTAGTTGCCAAAATTGATTTCTATGGCTTAAAAACGCATCTGGAGGCTTTCTAGAAGCCTCTAGCAACGTTTGGTAGATTTTTATTTTTGTCCCCCCCTGGGCACCCCCCATGCACATGTATGCCATAAAGTGTCCCCAAAGTGTCCCTAAAGTGTCCCCAAAATGTCCATAAAGTGTCCCCAAAGTGTTCCTAAAGTGTCCACAAAGTATCCCCAAAGTGTCACTAAAGTGTCCATAAAGTGTCCCCAAAGTATCCCCAAAATGTCCCTAAAGTGTCCCCAAAGTATCCCTAAAGTGTCCCCAAAGTGTCCCCAAAATGTCCATAAAGTGTCCCCAAAGTGTCCCCAAAGTGTCCATAAAGTGTCCCCAAAGTATCCCCAAAGTGTCCCCAAAGTATCCCCAAAGTGTCCATAAAGTGTCCCCAAAGTGTCCATAAAGTGTCCCCAAAGTATCCCCAAAGTGTCCCCAAAGTATCCCTAAAGTATTCTCAAAGTGTCCCCAAAATGTCCCTAAAGTGTCCCCATAGTATCCCTAAAGTGTCCCCAAAGTGTCCCCAAAATGTCCATAAAGTGTCCCCAAAGTGTCCCCAAAGTGTCCATAAAGTGTCCCCAAAGTATCCCCAAAGTGTCCCCAAAGTATCCCCAAAGTGTCCATAAAGTGTCCCCAAAGTGTCCCCAAAATGTCCATAAAGTGTCCCCAAAGTATCCCCAAAGTATCCCTAAAGTATTCTCAAAGTGTCCCCAAAATGTCCCTAAAGTGTCCCCATAGTATCCCTAAAGTGTGCCCAAAGTATCCCTAAAGTATCCCCCAAAATGTCCCTAAAGTGTCCCCAAAGTGTCCCCAAAGTGTCCCCAAAGTATCCCTAAAGTGTCCCCAAAGTATCCCTAAAGTGTCCCAAAACTGCTCCTAAAATGTCTAAGGTGTTCGGGTATGTGTTCGGGTATGTGTTCGGGTATGTGTTCGGGTGTGTGTTCGGGTATGTGTTCGGGTGTGTGTTCGGGTGTGTGTTCGGGTATGTGTTCGGGTATGTGTTCGGGTGTGTGTTCGGGTATGTGTTCGGGTATGTGTTCGGGTGTGTGTTCGGGTATGTGTTCGGGTGTGTGTTCGGGTATGTGTTCGGGTGTGTGTTCGGGTATGTGTTCGGGTGTGTGTTCGGGTATGTGTTCGGGTATGTGTTCGGGGGTGTGTTCAGGGTGTTTTGGGTGTGTTCGGGAAGGTGTTCGGGTTTGTGTTCGGGTATGTGTTCGGGGCTGTGTTCGTAGGGTGTTCGGGGGGTGTTCGGAGGGTGTTCGGAGGGTGTTCGCCCGCCACAAAAATTTCATGACGAACACAGACTTTGTGTTCGTCGAGCAATGTGTGCCATATGGCACAGGGTGAATTCGAAAGGGATAAGATAGCCTAAATTTCGGGACTTAGAAAACCGTTGCACTTATGGAGGTTTGACTGTACATAAACGTCTATGTATGTGCCACTATATTTGTTCGCAGAAAACCGTTATCTCCGCAAATTGTGTGTAGACTAGACGTGGATTTTCAGCGTGATCATCTTAACCAAGTTATGCCTCAACCACCTCATCAAGTCAAAGGGGTCAATAGTGAACATCAGCAGTGTGGCCAGTCTGAAAGCGGTAAAACCATAATAAGAATGCGTTCAGGACAGGGGGCCGAGTTTTAAGTTGTTTTTTTGTGTTTACGCTCCACAGCCTATCCATGTAGATGAGACAAACAGAATTTCTACGGCTTTACTGGCTGGCGGTGCGGTTCAGTTCACAATAAACTGTTTTTGGTATTTCCTCTAGCAAATTTGATGCAATGAATTTTCGGACCTCAGTATTACAGTCATGTCTCATAAATTCGGACCTCGTTAATTCAGATATTCTCCTTCCGGACAAGATTAGGCCAGGTTTCAATTTTCCCCATGTTATAGGCAATTTTTCAATTCAGATACGAATTTTCGAGAACAAACCGTTTGAGTGAAGCTCAAAAAAGCGATGAAACATTTTTATCTATATTGTACTGTAGTTTTTCTATGAATCGGTTACTTTGTTACAGGAACCTATGCACACCTATTACTGTATTTCAAAGGCGGGCCTTGACAAGTTTTCCAAGTGTTTAGCCATGGAACTCGCTGATAAACACGTTCGCGTTAATGTTGTCAAGTGCGTTCTTTTCTTATGTACCGGGTTTTTTTTGTAAATGAGCGCATGGGCTTGTTTTAGGTTTTGGCACTTTTTCCCTTCACATTGACACCGAAAATATGCCCATGGAAACTTGATTTTTCCGCTCTTTTCTGGTTAAATACAATTAGAGCAGAGGCAAATGAAGTCTTTCAACGGTGTTTGTTGGTCAATCAACTGTGACCGTGCAAATATGTAGCTTCGCGTTTTTCATTCACTCTTTCGATTTTTCCCTCAATTTACTTGTTTTTCACGATGATTTTGCTTGTTTCCATGCATTTTACATGCCAATTTACAGTATTCCCTCCAGACTCACAAAATGTTTAAACCAAAAATAAGTCCATAGGCTTATTTACGGAAAGGGAAACCTAAAATAAGCCCAGGTGGGCCTATTTTCGGGAAAACCCCGCACTGCACATTTTACTACGGCTGGCTTCAGAGCAAATACTGAGCATATTTTAGTCCAGCAGTGATTCGAACTCCGATCTTTGAAACGATCGGGATCAGTGGCGATCAAGTTGGTCCTGTAAGTTAAGAGCATACTGCACATGTAACAGAGCCCTCCCTACCGTCAAAGCAACCCCGAGACGGTTTTACCAGCCCTCCTAGCATATTTTTTGCAATTATCTATAATTTCGGACACGAAAACTGCTAAAATTGTTTGTAAAACAGCTCTGTCTGAGCCCACCAGTAAAAGCACTTTTTCGCGATTTTTAGCCCACCGATTTTTCCTACTCTACTACTCCCTTTCAGCGGCCGGTGTATGACCTGTTATATGTAAAGTATATAAAAAGCAAAAATGGAAACTTGCTAAACATTCATTTCACAATGCAGTTTGTGGAGATGGCCAAAATGAGGCATCCGCTCGGTCGAATCGGCGAACCAATCGAAGTGGCCAGGGCGACGGCCTTTCTGGCCTCAGATGACGCCTCCTTTTCCACTGGATGTCTGTTCCCAGTGGACGGTGGTCAAGCCACCCATTGAAGGGACAAAGCCCAATCTAGACCCTCATTTCTGGCAGATGTTGCCCTCTAGGTCGTCTGTCAATCTTTGAAATACATTGTAGGTTACTTTTTCTATTTCAACTGTAAATAACTCGTATTTCACGTGTAATTTGTCGTCCATAAACTACGACATTCAAAAATTCAAAAATTTGCACCCCCACCGCTGCCCGACGTTTTTCGACGTTTTCGACACAACCCCCTAAAACTACAACGTTTTTGACTGACACCCCCTGCCCCGCGATTAAACATGGTACTGGCTCTGACCTCTGACATTGAAAGATGTACATACGTAGTGCTGTAGAAGCTATGAAAAAGAAACTTTTTGGCAATTAACTACCGTTTTGGCGGTGTTAGTGCGATACGCCGACCGGTGCGTTACACCGACCAATTAAAAGGGTGCCTTACGCCGACTGGGTGGTGCTTTACGACGACTGGCTTGGTGCCTTACGCCGACTCGACCTAGGAGCCTCAACCTGTAGGTGCTTTACGCCGACTGGCCAGGTGCCTTACGCCGACTCCTCTGGTGCGATACGCCGACTATATTTTGTGAACACTGGCAAGGCAAACATACAGTTAATGCAGATACCAGAGCTCATACATTCAGAGGGTTCTCTACCGTCTACTGTCGATCGGGAGTGACAGTAACAGGCAACCGGCAACCCTTCTAATTTAAAGGGGTGCCACAGTCACTAATACTGTAGTACTTTCATTCTAGTGTTAAGAATTATTATAGGCTTTATCAGTATTTTGGACGCTCCCAATAGTTCTAGAGTCAACTATAATTAACGAAATTGTAGTGCCACAGACTGATTACAGACTGCCAGCACGGTTTTCTTAGTGGTCGCTGTATGGTGACACAACTTATATGTTGTCTATCCCATGTAGGTTTTATTTTTAAAGTTTTTTCAACTGGGGACATAAAGTTCTTATTGCGAATGTATCGATGGTTTGTACGTCACGGCTTGAGATAGGCCTAATTTGTAGTACTACAAACTACAGTGCATTACTTTTGGACTTAAATTTGATCACTCTATATAAACTAAGACTACAAATTGAAATTCTCTAAGGAAATACCGACATAGCACATGTGCCACATACCCTGGCCGGACTTATGCATGAACTATGCACAAGTATACAGACACACACATACAGAGGCTATTAGGTTAAAAAGTTACAAGTCGGCGTATCGCAACTGTTGAGTCGGCGTAAGGCACCTGCTCAGTCCACGTAAGGCACCTTAGGTGTAGTCGGCATTTCGCACCTGCTCAGTCGTCGTAAAGCACCACCCCAGTCGGCGTTTAGCACCTAGTCGGCGTATGGCACCTCTCCGCAGCAATAAAGTCGGCGTAAGGCACCTGAATCGTTTTGGCAGTTGGGGGGGACATTAAGAGTCGGTCTCTGAACCGATCGAGTCTCAGTATTCAGACCCCAAAATTGAAACTTTAGGCTAGAGAGCTGTAAGTTGGTACACTAATACACACTTATGAGTTGTCTTTCGGCCCCAAAGGATTAGTGGATTTGACGCTCCAATCCCGAGATAGAGCCTTCTGAAAATCGGCCTGCTTAACTATGGGACCAAAATTTCAAACTCTAATTTCTAACCTACCAGCTGGAGTTTGAAGATAAAAATTTGGGTTTTTGCGTAACTTTTGGAGTACTTTAAGAATCTGCAGTCCAATTTTGTTTTGGAGGAAAAAAATTTTTTTTCGACCTCTTTGGTGGGCCATAGCTCGGCTGCAACCCCCCCCTAGAGGCGCCTTTTTATTTCATAATTTTGTAGTGCTTTTTATAAGCTTCATTTTGGTATAGAATATGGTACGATTGCTGGTGGCCATTCCAGTGAAAATTGGCCTCAAATGTCACGAACTCGAAAAATTCGCATGTTTCACTATAGACATAATTTTCCAAATCGAATTTCTGACTATTTAAACGGAGTTGAGCTGTGAAAATTTGGGTTTCCAGAGTACTTTCAGTGTGCTTTCGGAATATTTAGTGGATTTAGAATTTCGAGGAAAAAATTTTTTTCAGACCTCTTTGACGGGCCATAACTCGGCTGGAACCCCCTAGAGGCGCTTTTTTATTTCATAACTTTGTTGCGCTTTTTATAAGCTCCATTTTGGTATAGGATATGGTACGATTGCTGGTGGCCAATCCAGTGAAAATTGGCCTCAAATGTTGAGAACTCATAAAAATCTGGTCTTCCAAATGAGGGAATTTTTCGAGTTTGTAACCTATGAGGCCAATTTTAACTGGATTGGCCACGAGCAATCGTACCATATTCTATACGAAAATGAAGCTTATAAAAAGCGCTACAAAGCTATGAAATAAAAAAGCGCCTCTAGGGGGATTCTAGCCGTGTTATGGCCCGCCAAAGAGGTCGAAAAAAATTTTTTTCCTAGAAATTCTAAATCCACTAAATATTCCGAAAGCACACTGAAAGTACTCTGGAAACCCAAATTTTCACAGCTGAACTCCGTTCATTAAGTCTGAAATTCGATTTGGAAAATGATGTCTATAGTGAAACATGCGAATTTTTCGAGTTCGTGACATTTGAGGCCAATTTTCACTGGATTGGCCACCAGCAATTGTACCATATTCTATACCAAAATGAAGCCTATAAAAAGCACTACAAGGTTATGAAATAAAAAAGCGCCTCTAGGGGGGGTTGCAGCCGAGTTATGGCCCACCAGAGGTCGAAAAAAATTTTTTTTCTTCCAAAACAAAATTGGACTGCAGATTCTTAAAGTACTCCAAAAGTTACGCAAAAACCCAAATTTTAATCTTCAAACTCCAGCTGGTAGGTTAGAAATTCGAGTTTGAAATTTTGGTCCCATAGTTAAGCAGGCCGATTTTCAGATGGCTGTATCTCGGGATTGGAGCGTCAAATCCACTAATCCTTTGAGGTCGAAAGAGAACTCATAAGTATGTATTAGTGTACCAACCTACAGCTCTCTAGCCCAAAGTTTCAATTTTGGGGTCTGAATAGGGCAAAGGGCCAAGACTCGATCTGTTCAGAGACTGACTCTTAACTGTGTCGAGTTTTCCTTGTAATACAGTTGTGGACAAAAAGGGCACCTAAAAACCGTCGACGTTTTCGATACCTACCCCCGCCCCCTGCGACGTTTTCCGACGTTCAACCCATCGCCCCACCCACCCCTCTCTGAACGTCGTAGTTTATGGACATCCCTAAGGGGGCAGTGGTTAGCAGTCCAAGCTTTCAGGCTTTTCAGTTTGTACATAGTTAGTGGTTAGTAGTTAATTTTTGGTCCCTGGTGGCTGTGCAAAAATGACCACATCGGTTTTGGGGAGGGTTTTGGGTACTAAAATGCACTAAAAATCGCAAAAATCGCTATATTTGGGCTCATCTCAGCCTGCCTGATCCGGCTCAACCCTCAACCTGCCACCTTCAACTGATAATCTGTTGCGTGCGTGTACATACGTACTGTATGTACTGCATGTATGACTTATAAGCGATACTGTTACCTTGATTTTTGTTTATGCATACGAACAGATTTATTCCAAAAGTCTATTCAGAAGTTCAGCAGATTTCGTGTTTACAGGTCTTCTTACAAGCTTCCTTTATCCATGAGAATCGGCAAAATTTGGCCTGGTCTGGACACGATTTCAGCATGTCCACGCAACCCTCGTACTTCTTGCTAGGATCTGCAATTTGTTTGCAATTTGCTTATCTGTAGCTGTAGAATGAGCAACTGTTGCATGCGGATACGCATTACGCAAAGTGCGCAGTGCATTTTCAGAATGCGTATACGCAAACGCATTTGAATTTCGTTGCGCAATTTTTATTACGCATTCCGCCAACAGTTTGCGTATTTTTGCGTAATGCGTAATGAAAAATAACTCCCTTTTCGAATGTCTTGCAAAAAATTAGTTCAATTTCCTACCATACTGTTGTTTTTCCTGCAGCTAGTGTAAAGGTGAAGGTTTCTGAGCGTGACCAAAAGTTTGCTGAGGAATTTTGAAGCTTTAGCTACGTAAGCTGCGCCTGCTACAGTATACTTATAAAGAGGGAACCTTTTATTACGGGGATAGGAAATGCGGGACAAATTTAGTCTCCACGACTTTGAGCAGCATCTTTTTTATGCTCAGACTATCTGTTAGTACTTCCACTCTATGTTTATATGGTTGAAAATCCTATTAACATTTTCTTTAGGTCGCTTATGAAAATGCACATAAGGCAAAACTCCTAAATCTCTTCCCTGTTGAAAACAGTATAATATATACATACGTGGTACTGTACTGCAATTGTTTTAAGGCAGTATTCATCCTCAAGCCACTAGTATGTACATGTATCTAAAAAACCTAGATTAGAAAGTTAGAGACCTAAGAGCATACTGTTGTGCCAAAAAAGGTTGAATACTGTAGTGAAATTTCTTCATGTTTCCAAGATTACGCATACGCATACGCAATACGCAAAGTACACATTGGTTTCTGCTATGCGTATACGCAAACTCATACGCATTTGTCGTTGGAATGCGTACGGATACGCATTTGAAAAAGCCGGTATTAAAGAAGACTAGAACTAGCTACCGCATTGTCCGCAAGTGACGGGACAGCTGTCGCCAGCGAACGCATTCCTGCCATCTCTGCAGTACTTTTTCAACTTTTCACAGCTTGGGAACTTGTCATGACAGCCCTTGTAGTCTTCTGGGTTCTTGCCGTCTAGAACAGCTGACAAGATACACACACAAAATAGAATGTATTTCGTTAAAAAAGACTATAAATGGCTGCTCACAGAGTTTTCCACCTATAAGACTCCTCCGGTTATAAGACCCGGGTCTTATAACTGGTTTTCTTTTCCGATTATAAGACCCAGCTCTTATAGCAGGTGGTCAGAAAGCAGGGTCTCTCAGGGGAATTTTCCAGTATAAGACCCGGGTCTGAGCTCAAAATTGGGTGTTTTCGTGCAAATTTTTTACAAGATAACTAATCCATATGGAGTTTTTGATTCCAGTGTATTTCATGCTTTTCATGCAAAACATCGAGTTTTAATTGTAAAATATAGATTTTCCACCTACAAGACTCAGGGTCTTATAACTGGTGCAAAAATGTGACCCCAAATTTCGGTATTTTCCGGTTATAAGACCCGGTCTTATAGGCGTGAAAACTCCGGTACTGCTCAGCTCTTTCAGTTTAGGAAAGTTCTACGGAATTTCAAAGTTCACGACAAGAAGACACCGGAAGCAATGAACCAACCGCAGGGAGAGACCCTTGTTGCAGTTGTCTTCGCAGTTGGGCGGCGGGTTTGTGTTTGAGTTCGTGGTTGCACATTATATCGCAACATTTCTTCCAAGTCCCAGCTTTTTGGGCGCCGTCTTTCTGCGCGAGTTCCGCAACTTCTGTCCCATCTGGCTTGGACCAAACTACCAAAACGAAGACCGACAATTAGCTTCAGCATAGTTCGGGGTTGCGTTTTAACTGCGCACAGTACAGGCAGGAAGAATAAGGGCTGTCAAAATTTACTCTAATCACTTTCTTTTATAAGTAGCTTTAGGTAGAATCAGCTGTATAATCACATAGCTTTGTCAAACATAACTACAGGTGATGTTAGAACAGAATGATTTACCTTTTTCCTAAATGCCATTCTCTTTTAACTGCTGGCCATAAACAGCTGGCGCTTAGAAAAATCTAACAGCATAGCTTTTAAACAGGTGTTTCCACTAAAAATAATTAGGCCGATAACTAGCGACAGTTCACAGCTAGACAGTTTACAAAGAAAAGTCACATTTAGCCGTAAGTTCCCCAATTTTAGAGCCTCAGCTGCCCGCTTAGTGCATTATACGTATGGCCGGCCAGTGGCAACACCAATCATTCCTGTAAGTTTCAAAGCCATACTCTTTGACATAAAAGTAAGAATATCAGGGATTGCACGAAAAGAGCTTTTACTTTTGCAACGTTTCGATACTCTTTTAGTTTCCGGAAAATTTGAATTTCCGTAGACCGCCCTGATTCTTAGTTTTT